>PVKE010048825.1:0-11453 GCA_004027555.1 Craseonycteris thonglongyai | reverse complement strand
GCGGGGGGACAGTTGTGGGGGGAGGTGGGAGTGGGCACTAGATATAAGGTGATGGAAGGGGAACTGATACTGAGTGATGGGCACATAATACGATGCATGAATGATGTGAGGTGGACTTGTACATCTGTAAACTGTCTAATTGTTACCAACCAATGTAACCTCATCAAATTTAACAATAAATTAAAAAAAAAAAAAATCCGAGCCATGGATCTGTCACGCCTGCTGTGAGGACAGGACTCATGGAGGCGTGCAGGAGAACGGAGGAAATAAACACAGCCTTCCTGCTGACCCCACCTGCCACCAGGGTGGCCAAAACCAAATCCATGGTCTGGCAGGCCCTTCTGGGAGTCCCCAGCCGGAAGAGCCAGAAGCTGAAGGGGGTGGAACTGCACTAAGGACTGATGACCAGGGCCTAGCTGAGAAGGGGAGAGAGGGAGAGAGGGAGAGAGGGAGGGAGAGAGAGAGAGAGAGAGAGAGAGAGAGAGAGAGAGAGAGAGAGAGAGAGAGAGAGAGAGAGAGAGACGGCCTGAACTTGCAGGGGCCCCAGGCACTGTGGGAGGGAAACGACCCTGGGCAGTGCTTAGAGCCAGCAGATCTGTTAGGGAAGGAATCAGATTTAGGGGTACCAAGTTCGGGGTGGGCGGGGACTATTACTTACTGTCGGGTTCTTGCAGGACCTGGAATCTGCAAAAAGAAAAAGAACAGTAACTTCACCAAGGAGGGTCCAGACCCACCCAGCATGTGCACCAATGCCCCCCTTGTTCCCCAGGGATAGCTGGTGCTCACTCAGGCCCTTGGTCTGGAGAACAGTAGGTTTGGGGGGTCAGTGGCCACCCTCCAGGCCGAGGTCACAGGGGCTCACTTCCCAGTGCTCACTCATCCAGCAACAGAGAACTGGGGAGCCACCTGTCCTCCAGCCAAGAAGCCACTCAGTACACTGACCCCACCCCGGCTCACCTATGCCCCCACCGCACCCCAGCCATGCACAGAAGCAACGGCTAGTTCCGGAGCGGAGCGTGGCCCCGGCTGCAGGGAAGGCTTCTGCTGGCTGAGACGTTGGTCTGTGGCTGCTGCCGCCACCTTGTAACCCTGAGAGTCTGAGAGCCCAGAGCTCCCCCAGATCCCGTGAGAAACGTACAGAGGACCTCAAGGCAGGTGATAAAGTGGGGGACAGTCTCTGAGGACGTTCTTGTCAACCCTGGAGCCCATTTGGTTCTGGCCAGTCAGAGTTCAGGGTTCTAGAAACCATGCCTGAAAGAACCCGTGAGACAACTGCTCACCAGTCACCCCGCACCCCGAAACCCCACCCCTTGGGGGGGCTCGGGAGGAGCTGGCACAGTGACTCTTAGGGCACAACCTTTATCTTCCCCTCCCAGACACCCACCCTCCACGTCACGGCCACATGCAGGTGGATAGTTAACCATCGAAGATGCATCTGAGAAAGCTAGCATTGGCACCCAGACATCTGGGCAAATCAACTCCCAGGCGCAGACAATCCTCTCGGGAGGCACAGCCGTCCACGATGCTCACGGAGGCCGCCTTGCTGTTAGGTGCGCACACCTGCCCAGAGAAACCTGCTGGAGAAGCCAGTGCGCCGGCTAAGTCACCTCCACCGCATTCTCTGTAGGGAACTAGCAGCCCTGAACCCTTGCTGACAACCCACTGGAGTCCGACCGACCGCAATATGTGAGCACAGTTTGGGAAACACTCTTACGGGTCCCGAGTAAATGCCCATCCGCCGGTAGAAAAGCGTTTAACGGGGAAATAGACCCGAACGATGACTAAAAGAAGTATATGCGTAAAATGACACAATTCTTGCTTGGACAAGGCTTACTTAATCTGATGATTGCTGTTCCCAGCAGAGTGGTCACCTGGGCGGGGGGGCGGGGGGGCGCGGTGGCCTGCTCCCACCAGGTGGCCATGCTCTACTGGTCAAGCCACCACTTTGAGAACTACTCTGGTCTGAGTGAGGGACATCCTTTAAAGTGGGGTCAATGACACGGAATCTTTGTCCATTAAAAGTGATTTTCAGTTTTGCAAAACAGCCAACTGTGATTTGGCACCGAGTCACCAGGATGGCAGGAGGTGGGGGCGGGGGGAGCAGGGAGAGTGTATAACATAGTACCCAAGACAAAACAAAGAAAAATGATAAAACTCAGTCTCAGAGAGACTGTGGATAAACGGACATGCAGCTACTCCTGCCCCATGGGCTGGTTCCGTCTCTCTCAAGAGCCAACTGGCAACAATAACCTCACCCACTCTGACCCAGTACTCTCTCCTCGGGGACACACCCTCAGGAAATAACTGGAAAGGAAACCAGGCCTGCACAGGGGTGGTTATTTACAATAACCGAAAAGCTGAAAGGCAGCCAGATGCCAAACAATGAGGAGGCTGAGCAGTGCTGGAGCAATAGCCGCCCTGGCTGTGAGCCCAGCACAGTCAGCGTGATGCCCCCTCGCCCAGCCTGAGTCCTCCTATCTGGAAAATCAGACAGGTCGCGCCAACTTGGGAGGGTTTTTACAAAGATTAAATGAGATCTTGAAAGTGCAGGTGCCCAGGGATCAATTGCATTGAGATCACGTCCCCTTGATGGGATGGGATGAAAATGGCCGTGAAGATGCCGGGACAGCTCAGCAGGTTGAGCGCTTGCCTTGCAACTGCGAGGTCTGGGGATCGAATCCCGGCCCTGGCCTGTGCAAACCCACATGCCGAACTATGGCGCAACTGGTAACCACTGGGATGGCGGTGAAGGTCCTCGCCTCCCAGGCAGGAGGCCCCCAGTTTAGTTGCTGCCCCATGTGGCCCCATATCTACCTGTATAGAATGAAACTAATGATGTACAACTATGGAGATTGCTTTGGGCTCTCCCCCTTCTCATTCTCTCTCACTTCTCTCAAACAATAAAATGTCTAAAAAATAAAAATGGCCATATACCTGTGCAATTGCCTGTCCTAAACCTATAACCCCAAACCAGATCAGGAGAGAAAGATTAGACAAATTCCTGTAGAGGCGCGTCCTACCACAAAACTGCCAAGGTCATCAAAAAGCCAGAAAGTCAGAACCTGTCACAGCCCAGAGTCATGTGGGATCCTGAGTGGGCTCCTGGAACAGGAGATGAACACTAGGTAAAAATTAAGTAAACTTGAATAGAGGCTGGGCTTTTGTTGATAGCGATGCACTATTGGTTCTGCCATTGTGACAGACGCACCTCCACACTAATGTTAGATGTTAATACCAGAGGAAAGTGAGTATGGAACATACGGGACTTTGTATTACCTTCTCAAACTTTCTGTCAATCTAAAACTGTTCTGCAGGGGATGCCGGGATAGCTCAACAGGGTGAGCACTTGCCTTGAAACCGTGAGATCCGGGGATCAAGTCCCGGCCCCGACCCATGCAAGCACATATGCTGAACTGGGGCACGCTTCCCATGTGGGAGGCCCCCAGTTCAGTCCCTGCCCCACGCAGCCCCACATCCACCGGTGTGCGGGATGAAACTATGTTAGAACGAATGATGTGCCACTGTGGAGACTATTTTGGGCCCTCCCCCTTCTCTCTCTCTCTCTCTCTCTCTCTCTCTCTCTCTGTCTCTGTCTCTCAAACAATAAAATATATTAAAAAATAAATAAATAAATCAGCTTTCAATACCAACTTCCACAAATAAGCCCAAACGAACATAAAGGTGAAAAGGCAGAATCCAGGAGGTACTCACGTCTGCCTCCAGCCATGCTATGACCCACGTGTGCACTTTGATAAAGACCCAGAACAAAATGTGCCAAGTACAGAGGTCAGATTTCATGAGGGCTTTTCCCCTGAAAATGTTGCTTCAGTCCACAGCCTTCATCTGTTGGTTCCACCGCTTTGGGAATAACAGTGATCTTCTCGTAAACACATCCAGCACCCAGGATGCAAGTCGCCCGGGACAAGTGCACGGGCCACACTGCAGCTGAGCATGTGGGTTCTGACTCCCAAATTGTCAGTCCCTTCCATCCCCATCGCTCTCCACTTTCAGTCCCACCCCCTCTCTGGCCTGGGGTCCCAGAGGGTGCAGGACACAGAACAGGCCCAAGGAAGGAGTTTGGCAGAGGTTCAGCCAGGCTCTCGCATCCGGTGCTCCTCGATTCAAATCCTGGGCTCCTTGGAGAGATGGCCCAACTCCAGGGCAGGGGGCAGGAAAGGACACACTAAGCTGGGAACATCTTAGGAATGCTCCAAACACAAAAAGATGGGGAACCAAGGACGCAGAAGCCAGCTTAAAGGGGCCCCCACCCAACCTAGGACCATGTGGACATCAGACTAAATAATGGTGGCAGCAGAATAAAACAGGAATGCATGAGTCAGATACATAAATGAAGTGAAGGAAATTCTGACGAGGAGTGGGTAATTAACGCAGCCTCCAAGTACCTCCCCTCAGAACACTGAGCAATTTATTACCAAGGAGAAAAGAGGCACTTCGTCATGGGGAAGCCTGGCAGACAGCACCTTACTGAAGTGTTCAGAGAGAACACCCCCCACCCCCAGGAAAGACCAAAATGACGCCTGGGGGGGTGGGGGGTGGAGGCCACAAAGAGGAGTTCAGCATCCCTCCTGGGCTCTTCCTCCCAAAGATGCAGGACCTGAGATGGGCAGTGAAGGCATGTGAGACACACCCAAGGTGAGGAACATCTAAAAATCGCCTGTGAGATCTTCAAAAGTGGCAAGGTCACACATGTGAAGGAAGAGACAGGAATGACCCCAAATCAAGGAGACTCTAGAGACATGTCCACCAAATGCAACATGAGATTCTGAACTGGATTATTTTGCTATAAAAGACATTGGGGGAGGGGGGGCAGGGGCAGGGGAGGAGAAGAAATTTGAATGGGGTCTGAGAACTCGTCTGTGGTAATGCATCACAGTGACATCTCTTGATTTTGATGGTTCTACTTCGGTTGTGTAAAAATGTGCCCTGATAGTGTATGAAATACACACTAGAGCAAGCTGGTCCAACCCTTAGCCTACTGGCCACACATGTGGCCCACAATGGCTTTGAATGCAGCCCAACACAAATTTGTAAACTTTCCTAAAACATGATGAGATTATTTTTGCAATTTTTTTTTTAAGCTCACCAGCTATCATGAGTGTATTTGATGTGTGGCCCAAGACAACTCTTCCAACATGGCCCAGGGAAACCAGAAGGTTGAACCGCCCTCCACTAATGTATAGGAGATGCTAAGGTGTTAAGTTAGTAACGTACTCTCAAATGGTTACAGCAAATAACTTCTTTGTACCATACTTGTGACTTTTCTAGAAGTTTGAAATTGTTCCAAAACAACCAAAAACATTTTTTTTTCCAATTTAAACCTGCCTAAAGTAACAGATTACAGTCATGGCTTTAGTGTCCATCCAAATGAAGGATTAGAAGAATTGTAAGCCCTGGTGTTTCTCAACCAGGAACAATTTCCCCCTAGGGGACACTTGGCAATGTCTAGAGACTTCTTTGGTTGTCTGGAAGGTACTATCAGGAACCTGGTGGGTCTAGAGACCAGGGAACCTGCCTAACGTCCTACAGTGTACAGGCCAGCAAGGAATCCCCTGGTCCCAAAGGTCATTAGTATAAGACTGAGAGACTCTTTTCACAAAAATCTCAGCACTTATTAATCACATGGCCTTCCACAACTTCGCTCACCTTCCTGTGCCTCTGGGTGCTCATCTGTGAAATGGGGGCAATCACAGGAGGTACCTTCCAAGGACACTGGGGGGTGAAACGAGATCATGGATGTGTCTGCCACCAAGGACACACACCACCAAGTCAGCATCTCCTCACATGCTGCTGAATGTACCAAGCACCCCCACACACACACACACCCCACCACCACCACCACCACCACTGTGCAGTTCCAGGACCGGGAGGGTTGGGGTGCACATTCCCGTCCTGTTAGACTTTGGTCCCTTTGAGCAATTGACACTGGTCTAAAAGCTCAGGAGAATGAAGGCAGTGTCTGTACCCAGCACAGAGCCACCCGGACGCACCCAATGACACTGTGTGAATACATGAATAGGCAAACAAATGAATGAGCACTTCACCCCTGCAGCACCCACAGCTCCAGAGGGATGGGGCATCCACCCTGCTCAGTCCCTTCTCATCCTGTGCCCCGCATGCTGCCCCTGGCCTCACCTTCCTTCCATCTCGGGCCTCCAGCCCTAGACCCACCGCCAAGGAACTCACTGGAAGCTAGAACTAGCCCTAAACAGGATGGCCACCACTAAGTCTCAGGGCTTGGGGTTCCCTGTAGGCCTGGCTTCTCAAGGGAAGTGCTTCTCTCTCCTTCTCTCTTCTCTCTCTCTCTCTCTCTCTCGCTCTCTCTCTGTCTCTCATGCGTGTGACAAAACTGCTATCATAAAGGTTCGAAGAAAAAAATAAACTGACGGCAATGGAAATTCTAATACTAGAAAAATGTCAAGAAAGCAAACATGGGTTTCAATAAGACACTGAGCCTGACAGCTCATGGAAAAAGGCTTGAAACCATCAAGACACAAAAACCCCCCTTTCTGCCAGGGGAACACTAGCACCTGCTTGTGAAACTCATCAAGCTCAAAACAAGCCTCCGTGGACTGGTTTTGCGCCCAGCTCAAAAGTCAGACTCCAGCCAGGCTCTCCAAGGGTCCTGGGGCCAGGGGGCAAGGGGGCCAGGAGCGGGCCTGGGGCTGCCCACTGGGCTCCCAGGTGAGCACGGGGTGCTGGACAGAGCTTGGGGAGAGTAAGGAAGAGGGGACAGGACTGAGCACTCTACAAACAGAACGCAAATCTCAAGGACCAGCGCCTGAGTCTGGCAGGAGCACTAATTAGGCTGTGTGGCTCTGGGCCTGTTATCCTCCTACCCATCTCCCTGGGGCTCCTGACTCAGGGAGACCCTCTAGGGCAGCTCATTCATGTTCACTCTTCCCCCTGTGGTCAGAATGCTGAGCAAGACATCACCCTGCCTTAAAAGGGGCCGCACGGGAAAGAAGAGACACATGGCACAAGATGCCCAGAGCCCTCCGGCCCACCGCCTGCCAGGCCTCCCCAGGTGGGAGTTGGAAGAGATCTGTTGCCTGGATGGGTGGGGAGGGCCAGGGGCTCCAGAAGGCTCCCTGGAGGGCTGGGCCCTCAGGCTGGGCTGGGATCAGAAAGCAAGGACCAGGGAGGGGCTCGGAACAACCTGGAATCCGGGAAGACCTGGGATTCCTAGTGAGGAACAAGGCTCCAAATATAAGCCAGTCAGCACGCAGCAGCGGCAGGTGACGGAGCCCCCAGCACGTGCCGCCCCCTGCCAGGTGCTCCACAGGCCTACCTGCTGCCGGGGGTCCCACTGTCCCCATTTTACAGACAAGGAAACTAAGACCCAGAGGGATGAAGGAACTCAACCAAAGTTGTGTGGCTTGTAAGTAGTAGAGCCAACGCTATCAGCTTACCCCACTGACCCGATGCCCTGTGGGAGGGAGGGGGTGGGGAGAGTGCGGCAGGAAGAAGGTAGGGAGGCTGGGAAGGAGGGAGCGAGAGAAGGAAGGAATGAAAGGCTAAGTGGATTTTTACACCTTCAGGCCAGCCCTGTATCCGCAAGCAGTGTGTGGGACGCCCTACAGAGGGAGCCCCGAGGGGGCCCTGAACCTGGGGGCCCCCAGCTGCCATGTGTCCTTAGGGCTCAAGCAGCCCCTCTGGACGTCTGGACACTTACCGACGGGCCCCGGCTTGAGCCGGAAGGTCCGGACTGAGTGGCACAGGTGCAGTTCTGAAATGACAGGAGGAGGGCTGGAGAAGCCAGCCTCAGAGGGCAGCGCAGGGACGCAGGCCAGGCGAGCACAGAGCACCCGGCCCTCCCCGAGGACACAGCCACTCACTCTGCCGAAGCCACTTCCAGCAGGCCCTCCGGTGGCACAGGACGAAGGAGCCCGAGCCGATGAGCAGCAGCAGCGCCATGAGCAACCAGAGGAGCACAGGTCCTGGAACGCAGAGGGGGTCATCACGCTCTGCCCCCAGAGCCTCCACCAGGGCAGTGAGCCAGCGGCCCTGCTACAACCACACGGGGCAGCGCTTGTCTCCACGCGGCTGCCGGGACTGAAGCCCAGAGCCTGTGCCCATCTGCTCCGGCCCTTCCCCACCTGCCTTCCCTCACCTGGAGGCCTGAAAGAGCAAACCCTTTCTAGAAGGTGAGACATGAGGAGTCAAGGAGCCAGAAGGAAGGATGTGAGGTTCTGAAGGACAAGGTGGGGGGCGCTGCGGAGGAGGGAGGGCGCGTGTGACATGCAGCCCAGGGGCGGTTGGCAGGCAGAGCCTCCCCAAGAGACTGGAAGTTCCACAAAGGCAGGTGTGGTGTCTACTCCACACACAGACTCTCAGCAAGTGTTCCCTGAATGAGGGAATCAGCAGCCCCACGCCCCAGGCACCATCACCATCTCCATTTTACAAACGAGAGAAACTGAGGCTCTCAAAGGCTCAGTAACACTGTTAAGGTCACCCTGAGGATAAATGACAGAATCACAGCTCAGGACAGACCAGGGGGGACCCCAGCGCCCACGTGCTGAACTGCTACCTGGGTATATTTCTTTACATCTTACTCCTTAAGTCGCCTCTTTTTTTTCTGTTTGGCCGCTCATGAAGATTGTGTAACTCGTTAGCGTTCTCGGTGCATTTTCAGATGCTAAAAAGTTGTGTGTGCCACGTAAGTGCTTCTCACACTTTAATGAGCAGATGCATCTCCTGGGGACCGTGTCAATACGCAGATTTCGATTCAGCGGGGCTGGGGTGGGGCCCATGAATGTGTTTTTCTAACAAGTTGCTGATGCTGCACGTCCAGGACGGCTGGCCTGAGACCTACCGCCACCTCGTGCCCCCTGCCAGAACTGCAAGTCCTAAGCCGCACGCAGCAGCGACGCCTGCTAGCGACCTGCTACCCTGGCATGGAGCAGGCGGGCATGGATTGACACGGGAGACAAGCAGGACTCGAAGGCATGAAGCAACTAGTCAGGGTCATGAAATCATTCGCCCAGTGTTTTCGGAGTAGCGTTTATGGGCCACGGGGAAGAAGCTGTGAATGAAATCTCTATGCACAAAAATTAAGGAATCATCACTAGCAAGTGAAAAAGTCACCGGCCCTGCCTGCCCAAGAAGCCAGAAACCCGGGGTCCGCCTTGGTCCCCCCACCCAGTGGGTGTCATCACCCGGGGAGAAGCCTCCCTCCCTCTGGCCCCCTGGGAGGAACACGCCATCGCCCTGAGGGGGGTGGGGCGGGGGGCAAGGTGGTCCTTACCTGAAACCAGAATGGGCCTGCCCATGGAGGAGAAAGAGACGGGGGTGCTTGTGGGGATGAAGGTGTCCTCCCCGGCGTGGGTGGTGCCCCCTCCACGCCCCATACTGGTCTGGGGTTCTGCCAGGGAGAGGGAAGCACTGTGGGGAGAGAAGCAAGAGGTGGGACTGAGCATGGAGGTGGGAGAAGGAGGGTTGTGTGCTCAGGAACAGGACTCATTCCCTAGAGACTGTGGAGATGGGGCTGGGTCCCCAGATCTTCTGCCCAGCAGCCTCTGCCAGGCACTCCGAGGGCAGGGGTGGCATCTCTAGGCCTTTCCCGTGGTGCCCACACAGAGATTCAGCCCAGGCCCTACCTCCACCCCAGCCCAGCTGCGCCCACAAGGGGCCAGAGGGTCACCTGGAGGGTGCCTGGCTGTCCTCTGGGTTGGTGCTGTAGTTCCGGTGGGTCTTCAAGGGACGCGGCTCATAGGTGTTGACCTTCTCAGCTGAACCTGCAAAGAGTGGTCCTAAGAGTCAAGGTCAAGGAGCCTTTCCCATCAGAGACTGGTGACTCCCAGGGAGGCAGCACGGCGGGGCCAGGACATCGCTGCTGGGCAAACCCAGGTTTGTGTCCTGGGTCTGCCTCCTCCCTTCCTCTCTCCATCCCTCCCTCCAGGCCACAACACCTTATTGAGCACCTACTATGCACCTGGGACTGTGCCGGGAGCTGGGAAGAACAATGAGTAAAATACATACGATTCCCATTTTGGGGGGCTCACAGGCTGTTGGGGTTCACATATGTGACTCAGGGGTTACACTAGGGCACATGGGGCCCCTGAAACAGGGGACTGGACCTTGCCAGAAGTATGAATGAGAAACACGAGGCACAAACCCAAACCACACATAGGAGACCAGGCAAGACAGCAGAGCTGTCCAGCTGATGCGTAGAGTGAGAGGTAAAAGCTAAACGAATACCAAGGTTGGTTGTAATGCACTGCTCCTACTGCATGCCCCAATTTAGCATACGGGTTCAGACGGGCCGGGGCTGGGGCCAGGATTTAGTCCTGGGACCCTAGGGCTGCAAGATGAGCACTCATCCCACTGAGCCATCCCAGCTTCCCTCTAGTTTGTATAGAAGAAAATGTCCCCAAAGTGTACAGTGATGAAATTTAAAGAATGTATAGTTCCCTATAACCATAACTCCATTTGAGGTCTAGAACAATTCACTTGACCCACCACATAAACAAAATGAAGGATAAAAATTATATAATCATATCAACAGGTGAAAGAGCACTTGAAAAAATCCAACATCCATTTCTTATAAAAACACTCAGCAAAATGGAGCTACAGGGAGTATACCTCAACATAATAAATGCTACACATGATAAACTCACAGCTAACATCACACTCAACGGTGAAAACCATGGGATGCCAGGACAGCTCAGCAGGTTGAGCACTTGCCTTGCAACCACAAGGTCTGGGGTTTGATTCCCAGCATGGCCACACATCTACCTGTGTGGAATGAAACTGTGTCAAAAAACTGATCATGTGCAACTATGGAGACTGCTCTGGGCCCTTCCACCTCTCTCTCTCTTTCTCTCTCTGTCAATCTCTCTCTCTCTCTCTCTCTCTCTCTCTCTCTCTCTCTCAAACAATAAAATTAATCCTTAAAAAAAGAGAGATATGTGGGAAGCTGGGATGGCTCAGTGGGTTAAGCGCTCACTTTGCAGCCCCGGGGACCAAGGATCGAAGCCAGGCCCCGGCCCGTGCGGACCCATATGATGAACTGGGGAGTTCCCACAGCTCAGTTCTCACCGGGTGAGACCCCAGCCCAGTTCCTGCCCTGTGCAGCCCCACACCCACCTGTGGAGTGAAACTATGTGGGAAAACCAATGATGTGCAACTATGGAGACTGTTCTGGGCCCTCTCCCTTCTCTCTATCTCTGTCTCTGTATCTCTCTCTCTCTCTCACTGTCAAAAACAATAAAAATAAATCTTTAAAAAAAAAAAGAGAGAGAGAAATGAAAACATGCATTCACACCAAGACTTGCTTTTCATTGTTCTGTGCAGCCAAAAGGCGGAAACAACCCAAACACCCAAAAGCTGTCAGGATCGCAAAGTGTGGTGTCCGAGTGTCTGCACCGTGGAAGGCTACGCAGTGGTCAACAGGGACGATCTAGGGGCCTCAATCTGTCGCCATAGGACCTGGG
>PVKE010048824.1:0-11452 GCA_004027555.1 Craseonycteris thonglongyai | reverse complement strand
GGCCCCGAGGACCGAGGATCGAATCCCGGCTCCGGCCCAGGCGGACCCACATGCTGAACTGGGGAGTTCCCACAGTTCGGTTCTCTAGCTGTCTCTGTCTCTGTCTCTCTCTCTATCTGTCAAAAGTAAAATAGAAATAAATATGCACTGAAGATAAAATAATTACTCTCTATAAATATAAAAAGATATAAAAAAAAATAGATCACGTTGAAGAACTAATCCACAGAAATCATTGCATCAAAAAAACAAACAAACAAAAGTTGCTGGTAAGTTAGGCATTTCTAAGGAGAGAGTGGGACACATTATTAGAGTTCTTGAATTCTCAGAAGTTTGTGCCAGGTGGGCACAGCTTGTCTGATGAAATATAAGCTGAAAGAGTTCTCATTTCTCAGGAACTCCTGGAAATTTCTGAAAAAGAAGGTGAGCACTTCTTAGAGAAGATCATTACAGGTGATGAAACCCGGGTCCATCGTTATGACCCTGAGAACAAAAGGCAGTCCACGGAATACAGCCATGAAGGATCACCTTAGCCGAAAAAACTCAAAACTCAGGCCTCAACTGGGAAGGTCATGTTGACTGTTTTTTGGTCTGAACACTCTTCCATTTCGATGTGCACTGGGAGAAAAATGTAAGCATCTGTGTGTGCAACATCAAGAATGATGGAGGGGGTTACAGGGATAGTTCAGGGGTTTAGTTGTTGCCTTGCAATCACAAGGTCCAGGATTTGATTCCCAGCCCCGGCCCATGCAAACCCATATGCTGAATTATGGCATAACTGGTAACCACCCTGGGAATGGCACACAAGTGAAGTTTCTCACCTCCCATGCAGGAGACCCCTAGTTCGATTCCTGCTCCATGCAGCCCCACATCTACCTGTGTGGAATGAAACCAAGTCACAACTAACCACGTAAAACTATACAACTATGGAGACTGCTCTGGGCCCTCCCCGCTTCTCTCTCTTTTTCTCTCATTTTCTGTCAAAACAATAAAATAAACCTTTTTAAAAAATGATGGAAGGGAGATACCATGTGACTACACAGAAATGATTATATTGCTATGTCTAATTTAACAAAAAATATTACAGTGGAGGCAAAATTCATCAGCCCGTCTTGTACAAGAGTTACATGAGGAAAACCCCAAAACTGTAATGAAAGAAAACAAAAAAGAGTCCCCCAAAATGAAGAAATATTTTATGGTCATGAATAGGAAGACTCAGTATTGCCAAGATGTCAGTTTTTTCCAATTTGATTTATAAATTCAACACGTGTGAAGGTCTAGTCATTCCAGAATGACTTCTTGAGAAGACTATACTTTATCCCTTACATTGTCTTGCGTCTTTGTTGAAGATTTCTTGATTCTATTTACATGGGTCTATTGCTGGGCTCACTATTCTATTCTATTGATCTATTGGTCTGTTCTTTCACCGGTCCCACTCTGTCTTGATTATTACAGCTTTATCATAAGTCTTGAAATCAGATAGTGTCAGTCCATGAACTTCGCTCATCTTCAATACTGTGCTGCCTAATTTGGGTCTTTTGCTTCTGCATATAAAGTGTAGAGTCAGTTTCTCAATATCCACAGAATAACTTGCTAGGATTTTGATTGCAGTTGATCAATTTTTGCCTTGAACTTGAACTGCTCTAAAAAATAAAGCCTAAGTTCAGTCAAGGTCACAGCAACAATTTTCAGTCACAGTGACTCTTTTAAAGACTTCTTGGGAAAGCTGGGATGGCTCAGCGGGTTAAGCGCTCGCTTTGAAACCCCAAGGACTGAGGATCGAGTCCCGGCTCCGGCCCAGGCGAACCCACATGCTGAACTGGGGTGTGCTTCCCGAATGTGGTGAGGCCCCCAGTTCAGTTAAAAAAAAAAAAGACTTCTTTAGGCAAGCAATTCTTATTGGTTTCAACAACACTGTATCATGAGCTCAATTCTGACTTTCAAATGTTGTCTTGAAGGATGGTCTTAGGAAAGGAAAAGTTCTGTTGTGTAAACTACCATAATACAAATTGCCATGGTGAAAAAAAAAATCGATTTTTTTGAAGGATAAGGGAAATGTATTTTAGACTGCAGTCCTGCTCGTAGACAAAATTCTATCATAAAACATGGGCACGGTTGCCTCCTTCCAATCTCAAACTCGGTCTTCTGAATGATTTTAACTTTGCAAGACTGAAGGCTCAAAACATGATTATCATGTCCTTCCCATTTCCCCACCTAAGTCACCATAGGCCCCAGAGGTGAATTCTAGACTTGGCTTCCAGAAAAGTAGAGAACCTGCTCGAACTTTGAAAATGGTAGTTTCTCACTTGCTTCTAGCCATCAAGCTCCTCAAAAATTATGGCTGTACTGAGTTAGCTAGAGCAGCCTATTTCCTGGTTGGGAAGCAATGACCAGAAGTCAGAAAACTGGCTAGAGCAAGGTGAGGCCTCAGCCACTGGAAGCTCCTTCCTCTAACAGTCCTCTCTGCAGAAATACAGAACCATTGGCCTGGGGGCCTGACTGCAGTGTTGCTCAGCACAGAAGGAAGCCATGAACCAGGGCTGACCCCCTTCTCCCCAGTAGTTCAGCAGTCAACGTTAAACTTTTGAGCACTGGGGCCTTCTGTTTCTTGATCATCACTGTAATATACTCTTCTAATCTAGAATGATGTGAAGAGTTGAACTGATGACACACAGCTTGGCATAACAAATCTGGAAGAATCAATAGAGCTTAATTAGTACCATAGAAAATAAAAATGACATGTTTAAGATTACCTCTATAACGGGAGACAGAGTTCGTTCTAGTCCTTAAGTTTCTACCTAGCACTTTACCCACTCTATCCTACCGTGCTCTGAGGGCCTCTTCAATCAGATTTTTTTTTTTTTAAGATTTATTTTTATTGTTTGACAGAGAGAGACAGAAAGAAGGGGGAGGGCCCAGAGCAGTCTCCACAGTCATACGTCATCAGTTTTTGACATAGTTTCATTTTACACAGGTGGATGCGAGTCAAGCGGGGCAGGAACCAGGCTGGGGGCCTCCTAAATGGGAAGCATGCCCCAGGTGGGATCAAAACTAGAGGCCTCCCACATGAGAATCATGCCCCAGTTCAGCATATGAGTCCCCATGGGCCAGGACCGGGATTGGGACTTGATCCCCAGACTCTGAGACTCTGAGGCTGCAAAGCCATGTCTCAACCCACTGAGCCATCCTGGCATCCCCTCAATCAGATTCTTGAAGATTTTAGGTAAGTGAATTAAAATAGCATAACGTATTTGGTTTCCAAAAGATGTTATACAAGAGACATTATTTTCCAGCATTGTTTATTTTTGCTACAACTGAAATTCCCTAGATTAGAAAGCTAGCACATGTCATTAATTCATGTAGTCAGTCAAAAACACATCACTGGTCCCCCAGCTCCAAACACTGGGCCACACCCTGGTAATTCCCAGCCTTTCCCATGCATGGTCTTGATTATGCCATTATTCTATAGCTTATAAATCTATCCCTTGATACAATAGTTGGGTTAGCATGCTTCGTTAATAATACATAACAGTGTTAAGTGATGACTTGCATTCTAGTAGGAAGAGTAATGCTGAGGTAGGACTATAAATTATCTGTGTTTGAGCCATGGCCTTTTGAGTCAGTTCCATTTTTCAATACAGAAAAACAAACTTTTTTTCTCATTGACTTTTCTTCCTCTTGCTATTTTTTTTATAGTGAACATTAAGAGACTTTGTAGATCATGTGTCTAGTCATTTCTGTCTGGTCTTGCATTGCCATTAATTCTTAGTATTGGAGATGAATGGCCTGTGTAGCTATCCTAATTCATGACACAGGACTGCCACCAGGCAGCCTATAAATAATTAATAAAAGGAGACTTTGCTAGTGAGGAAACTGTCAGGCCCATTAGATTTAACTCTAATTTCAGTTCCCTTCCTGTAACTCTTTTTGAAATTTTTACAATGTAGAATCAACTTTTAGTAATGCAATAAAATGACACTAATTCAGACAGTGGGATCTTGAGAGAGGGGTGATAAGTTAGAATGAATGAAAGCAAAGTGGAGATTTATTTCCTAACGGAAATACAAATAAATTAATTCTGCTACCAAAGGCTTTTCGGGTGGAACTGTTCTAGAGAGAGACTGCCTGGTTGCAAAGGAGGGGGACTCACTCTAAGTGAAGGAAGGACGGGGATGAGATGCTCTTGGGGCCTCTCTCTTTCCTCAGCACTCGCTCATCCTTACGTGCCTTTGCTTCTCACGGAAGGCCCACCTGAGGGCTATCTCTGGCTGCAGGAGCATGTGAGGCCCACTTGGACAGGCCAGGATGTTGGGAAGATCGACAGAAGAATCTCAAACAATGGTGGGCAGAAGTGAACAAGCACCTCAGCTCCTCACCATCCTGGTGGACAATTCTGAGGCATGTTCTACAGGGCCCCCTAGAGGTGCCCGGTGGGATTGCACCCCAGTGGCCCACGGTAGCCATCTCAATGCGCTTGACTCATTTCAATTACCCATCTCCTGCCAGTGCTTCTTAGGACCACCTCCCAAACTACTTGCACTCAAACGGTTGTCTCAGTCTACTTCTGGGAGAACACAACCTAAAACTGTAATAAAAGTGAAGAAAGGCTCCAGGAGATGCTCCTATTGAACATGTGAGGACTAGTAAGCAAGAATAGCAGGTAGATAAAGAAATCCATAGTAAGTGGGCACACCATGTCTGTAGAGAAACTCAAATTCTCAGCACAATGATAGATATTTTAATGACAACCATTGCAAGCTTCTCTAAATAGCCCCATTTTTTTTTAAGATTTATTTTTATTGTTTTTGACGAGAGAGAGAGAGAGAGAGAGAGAGAGAGAGAGAGAGAGAGAGAGAGAGAGAGATACAGAGACAGAGAGAACGGGGAGGGCCCAGAGCAGTCTCCATAGTTGCACATCATTGGTTTTTCCACATAGTTTGATTCCACAGGTGGGCTGGGGCTGCACAGGGCAGGAACTGGGCCGGGTTCTCACCCCAGTGAGAACCAAACTGGGGGCACTCCCCAGTCCAGCATATGGGTCCACATGGCTCGGGGCCAGGATTCGATCCTCGGTCCCCAGGGCTGCAAAGTGAGCGCTTTACCCACTGAGCCATCCCAGCTTCCCCTAAATAGCCCTTTTTCAGTGTGCTAACATTGCCTTCCCCATTCAAGCTCAGGTCCTTGCCTCCACCTGAGTGTCTCTAGGGACTTTGTCCCTGCTGACCACGTGATGACCTGAGACCACTTCTTGGGCAATGCGATTCACATCATCACCCAAGTGATATTTTAAACATTATGAGGGGGAGGCATTGATGGCAACAGGCCAATTAATTTATTGCATTGTTGAGGGTGTGTAATCACTCTGAAACACTCTTTCTGCAAGATACATTCGAATTTGTCTCTAAAGTTGGTAAAAAACGAGCTTCGGTGTTTTTGTGTTTCTGTTGATTCTAGTCTGGTTAATAATATCTTAAATCTATATTCTACTCACTTAATAAAGAGTGACATGCACATGGTGGGTGGCAACTGTGCAAAGGGATTAAAAACAGGGCAGGGCTCTGGCACCACACTGTGTACTTGAATCCCGGCTCTGCCACTTACTGAGTGAACTTGGACAAGCTGTTTAACCCTCCATGCTTGCTGTCCTCCTGTGTAAAATACAAATCATAATACTCTGCTGGTATGCTCATTTTGGGGGTTATTTCTAGAACAGCACTCAGACTTGTGCTTAGGATATACTAAGCCACGGTCGAATTAGTAACTGTTACCATTATTTAGTAGAAACTGAGTATAAAGCTTTATAAATAATATATCACTATTTAGTAAATATAGGTTGTCTTTCTCATATGCTTGTCTATTATTAAGAAAGATTATTCTTGAACCTTGTAGTGAAAATGAAAAACATTTATCAGTAAGGTTGGCCATTAGATAGATTGGGCAGGGGGAAAAGCAAACTCACGTTCATTGTCATTTCTATCATAGGCACTTGACCTGCATTACCTCATCTGTTCACACAGTTTATTGGGACTCAGGTCAGATCCATGGGGCTCCAAAACTTGCCATTATACTCTTCCTTCCAAGTAAAGTAAAGACCCTGCCCAACTTTGCTCAGTGAACTAAGAAGCAGTGCAAGGAGTTTGAATTCACCTACGGTCACTCACCAGTTCTATGACCTCCAGTGACTTCTCTTGTTTTGTACCTTAGATCTCTTTAGTTTCTTTGTGGGCAAACTTACTTAAGATCAGCTCCAAACAACTCAAGCTCTTCAGTGTCCTTCCTGGTTCTGTTTCTGCAAATCCCCAGACCATGCTCGCTGCCAGGGCTCTACTCTCTTCGCCGTGACTGCTTCAACTGCCAAACCCAGAGCCAGGCAGCTAACACAGTGCCTGAGCTGGGATGAGCGGAGAGCCAAGGACCTGCCTGTTCCCTAAGCCCTATACTTCCTCTTGCCTTTGACCTGTTTTCATTCCATGGATCATAGAGACTATTTTTACTGTAGTTCCAAAAGAGATACACGGAAATATCAGTGCTACTGTAGGCATCTCACAGTTTGGGAATTTTTCATGCATTCTCAAATTTCAGGGAAGCAACCAACTCTTAAGAAAAACAAATCAATTTCAAGTTTCTTATGTTCACAGCCTTGCTTTGATATGACTGGGAGTGATTCCATCTTTGTCCATAACTGTCAATGAACACTACCTTGTATGTAGCCAGGTAAGTGAAATATCATTGGCATGAGTTAAGCAGGGGATTTCCAATAGCTTTTAGCACCTACTTGCTCCTGGGCTATTTATTTTCAGTTGCTTGAGCATTGCTTCAAAGCAAATACCTTCACTGGTGTCAAATAGATGCTATGTAAACAAGGAAGTATGCAAATTCTGTTCCTGCCCACCAACAAAGAGTTTTCTTACCATTGATTGAATGCCATTTCTAAGGATTTAAGGAATTGGACAAAATATAAAATATATCAATATGGTCTTCCTTCTTCTCCTCGTACCTGGTCAGGACTAATGAAATGCCATTTTTTAATGACCATGCATTGCTTCTTTCCATTGTACCTGGGAATGTAGTCATGCAGGCTTCCTTGTCTACTGATCTGACTCCAAAGAACATTCCAACAGTCTTTTCAAGACCTTCTGAAGTTATTATTTCACTTCTGAATGTAAGAGTCACTTGTCCCCTCCAGACACGTAATCTCTAATCATTTTCTTCATATAAAGCTGACAATTCATTTGTCTCCTAAGCAATGATACTACTGCCTCTGTGCATAATGAAGTATTGCAAAGGCTGAATTTATTGTGAAGCACATAGCAAAACGAATTTCATTTAACCCCAAAGTCTAATCAGCATAAAAAATTAGAATATAGACATTCATTGAATGTTCCAGAAAGGACTTTAGAAATCGTTTGTCATCAGTTCAGCTTACAGATGAGAAAACTCAGATCAAATATTAAGAAACTTCTGAAGGTCACATAGTAGCTTTTGGCAAAGCCGTATCTAAAATTCTGTTTCCCAAGGACTTCAAACTCTTTCTCTTAAACTGACCTACTTTTTCACATCTTGTGCATTTGAAAAAGGAATTGAAAATATACTTTTGAATGTACTTGAGAAGAAACATAATTTGTTAAAGGACATAGATGTTCTAAATCTTAGTGTAATATGCTACCTTCACCATGCCAGATGTCCAGAGCTCACCCCAAGCTGTAAAAACTTTCCTCCCTCTGAATTCTCATGTGACATCCTTTACTTGTCATATGACACTTGCCTCTTCCTAACTCACATTACGTTTACTTGTGTACATGACATATCAATGATGAGCTCCTTAAGAACATAATTTCTATTTTTAATAATTTTGTGATTTCCTAAGTACCCAGTACACTGACTGGTGTGAACATGGAAAATTCAAATCAATCAACCTCCCTTCCTCCCTCTTTCTTCTCTTTTCTTTCTTTCTTGTAGACTTTTCATGCCAAATTCTAAGAATCTCTACAATAACATTGGCTCTCTTAATCTGAGGGAACAATTTTCTACTTGTCTTAAAGTAGTAAGATGATGGCAGAGGGCAGATGATATGCAGGATAATAGAGCAGGAGTCTGTAACTTTATAATGTGATAGTATTGTGTTTATTTCATTATTTTTGGCTTGCGGTAAAATGGGCAAGGTTGAAATGAAGCTGAAGTGAGTAAAATATTTTAAATAATTGAGGAGTTTAAATTAGTGTTTATTTTCCATAGCGTTTTAAAGAGAAATTTAGTTAAAATTAACCATTTGGTTTTCGTTGTGCTTCTGGAATTAGGAATAAAGTTGAGATTCCATTTCAGTCACCTAGGAGAAGGTCAAAGTTTGGGCAACATTATTTTTAGAACTCTAGATGTTTTATGTCTCCATGCATTCATTTGGTCAAGAAATAGCTATTGAACACTAGCCAGGTACCAGTCTGTTACTGGACTAGGCACTCAGATGTAGAGATGAATAAGAAAGAAGTTGGGAATGCTAGGATGGCTCAGCAGGTTGAGTGCTCACTTTGCAGCCCTGGGGTCTAAGGATCAAATCCCAGACCCGGCTCATGTAGACTCATATGTTGAACTGGGGTGTGCCCCCAATTCAGTTCTTGCCAGGGCCCATATGGGAGGCCCCCAGCCCGGTTCGGGCCTTGTGCAGCTCCACAGCCACCTGTGGAGTGAAACTATATTGAAAACCAATGATGTACAACTATGGAGACTGCTCTGGGCCCTCCCCCTTCTCTCTGTCTCTGTCTGTCTAGCCCTTTGTCAAAAAAACAAAAAAAAAAATCCCAATAAAAATAAATCTTAAAAAAAAGAAAAGACAGAAGTGGTTCTCTTCCCTCAGGAAACTCACAGAACAGTGGGGAGCTCGGGCGGCTGATGGGAGATTAGGGACTTGTGACGGCCTCGGTGGGAGAAGCACGGCTTCTCTGGAAGACAGAAAAGGGGTGCACACCATCCGGCGCGCGCACGGCAGGCTTTCGGGAGAGCGGCCAGTCGGCTGAGGCCGCACGTGCACGTGGGAGTTAGCCAAGTTGGAGTGGTGTTCCCAGCAGAGAAAACCACATGTACAAAGGCACAGAGTCAAGACAGAGCTTGGTGTATCTTGGTACTGGAAAAGTTCAGAAGTCTAGGGTTGGGGATGACAACTCAATTACAACCGGGCCTCAGTGTCATATAAGTGAAGTGGGCTTTCACGACCTTGCAAGAGAGGAGACCGCAATTTGGCTCCTGCTGCTTATTGCCAGGCAAAAGCACAGCCTTATATAACTGTATTTCTAACACTTTTTAACAGAGGCGTGGTGGCTAGAGTTCTTTTTGTTTGTTTGTTTTTTGACAAATCTACCTATTTTTAAATGTTGGTAGCTACTTAAAGAATTTTTTTTAAAACACTGTGTGGTTCAAATAAAATGGTATGCCAGCTGGATCCAAACTATGGCTACCACTTTATAATCTCTGGTCTAGAACAATGCCTCTCAACGTGTGGTACAGAGACTAAACTCAATATCACTTGTGAACTTCTTAAAAATGCAAATTCAGGGAAACCGGGATGGCTCAATGGGTAAGGTGCTCACTTTGCAGCCCCGGGGACCAAGGATCAAATCCTGGCCCTGGCCCGTGTGGATCCGTATGCTGAACTGGGGTGTGCTTCCCATGCAGGAGACCCCCAGTTCAGTTCTCACCCCTCAGTTCAGCCCCTGGCTCAAGGGGGCATGCCTCCCACATGGGAGGTCCCCACCTCAGTTCCCTGCCTGCACGGCCCCAGCCCACTTGTGTGGAACAAAATCTCATCAAAAACTGATGACGTATGACTATGGAGACTGCTCTGGGCCCTCGCCCTTCTCTCTGTCTCTGACAAAACCAATAAAACAAATCTTAAAAAAAATGCAAGTTCTTGGGCTCACCCCAGACTCAATGAATTAAAATTGTGGGGGCAGAGCCAGCAACCTGTCATTTAACAAATTCTCCAGGGGATTCTGATGCAGTTAAATTTTGAGAACCTTCAGTTTAGATCTGTGCTACCCAATATGGTAGCCACACCTGGCCACCAAGCCATTGGAATGTGGCTAGTCCACACTGCAGTATGTGTACTATGCATACTGTTTTTCCAAGATTTTGTATAAAAAAGAAAAACCTCAAGAACTATGTTATTAAGATTTATTTTATTAAGAGAGAGAGAGAGAGAGAAAGGGGATGGGCCCAGAGCAGTCTCCATAGCTGTACATCATTAGTTGTGATATAGTTTCACACAGGTGGATGTGGGCTGTGTGGAGCGGGAACTGAACTGGGGGCCTCCTGCATGGGAGGTGAGAACCTTCGCCACTGCACCACAGTTCAGCATACGGGGGGTTTGCAAAGGTCAGGGCCAGGATTCGATCCCTGGGCCTTGTGGTTGCAAGGCAAGAGCTCAGCCTGCTCAGCTATATTGGCATCCCCCCATCTCAAGAACTTTTTATATTGATTATAAAATGTTATGTTGAAGTAACACTTTAGAATATGTTGGATTAAATAGATCATTAGTATTAACTTCATCTATGTCTTTTCATGTTTTAAAATGCAACAACTAGGAAATTTAAAATGATATGTGTCATGTTTCCATTGCTCAGTGCCAGTCTATAGTTTGTGGGGCAGTGAGTGTGGGTTAGTGAGGCTGAAGCAGTAAAGTAGAGACGAGCCATAAGGAAGTAAGCCATGCTAAAGACCTATACTTTACTCCTCAGGCCAATGGAAAACCTGGACATGCTCTAAGCTGATAAGTGTGATCCGATTGGTGTTTGAGGTGATGACTGACTGGAATGGCTCAGCAACTGGAGGCATGCCACCCTTACCCACAGAGACCAGCAGAGTCATCCAGTGGGAGAGATGCTAGACGGGCACTGACATTGTGTGGGGGTAAAAAGATACAGCTCTCGTCTCACCTTCTACGTTCTTCTACCTGGGCTAATAATAAAAAAATTTAGCAGAGGCAGATTAACAGGAGAAAATGTCCAAAGTTTATTTATTGTAAGAAGGGATATTCAGAGGTCCATAAGAATGTGATGCACAAAGACATTGGGCAATTGAGGTTTATGTGCCATTTGGGATAAAGGAGAAGGGAGAGGGAGGGGTCTGGGCTGTCAAAGGGGAAATAGGCAGTTAGTTCACAGGTAGCTGAGAAAAAATTCCTGCTAAGCAACCCAGGAACAATGGTGCCCAGGGGAGAATCCAACAGACTTTATTCAAATTAGGCTAAGGTGAAAATCCTGAAGACCGAGCTGCTCACCCAGCCCCCACTACTGCTGAGCTGCAAGCAGACAGGCTCACAGAGGCATTGAAAAGGCGGCCCGGAGCAGCTCGCCCGGCCTCTGCTCTGAACCACCAGCCTCCCTGCAAACAGAGGAATCTGCTATTGTGTCTCAGGCCCGCCCTAGCTCCTACTCACATGCCCCCACCCCCGGAACCACACCTT
>PVKE010048823.1:0-11456 GCA_004027555.1 Craseonycteris thonglongyai | reverse complement strand
AAAACCGCGAAAGTGAAATATTGAAATCAAATTATCAGCCATACTGTGCATTTTTATAACAACTTTTTCATATTTATGAACAAATAGTACAACAACTTATACATTGCAGTTGATAAAAAAATTAAATTGCATTTTAAGTTAGTAAAAATCTATCTTGAAAAAGTGTCGGAAAATCGAATTTTTTAGGTACCGCATGTACAAAATGCTGCTATCAAAAGTTGGGTCTGGAAATTTATTTTCTTCATGAGCCTATATCTCGAAAACTTAATAAGTGATTTAAAAAATAAAAAATAATTTTGAATATATATTTTACTTATCTACCCATACCTCGCTGGAATGCACCTTATACTGAAACACAGTGTATAAACATAGTATGCATTTCACACCCCTTCTTCCCCACTTAGACTACGCCTATGACAACAAGTGGATTGCGACACACTTTTAAGATAAAAAGTAGATCTTATATACGAAAAGTTGGCCACCCCTGCTCTACAGCACGAATCTGTCTGCAGCTTATTTGCCTCACCCCAGGCTACAGCAATTTACCTAGTAAGTTGAACACACCTAAACCTGGGGCTTGTGAGTTGATTTTGTTTTTGTTTTTAAGAATAGCACCAAGGGAAACCTACCAAGGACTAAGGTACACAGCAGACGAAATATAAAGCAAAGGTCACCAGAACTAGGAAGGAAGGAAGAAGGAAGGAAGGAAGGAAGGAAGGAAGGGAGGGAGGAAGGGAGGGAGGGAGGGAGGAAGGAAGGAAGGAAGGAAGGAAAAAAAAAAAAAGAAAGAAAGAAAGAGAAAAGAAAGATTAATTCAAAGCTGAGTGTATATACTTGCCAGGCAGGGAAACACACCAGTGAAAAAGTTCATTCAGTAATTCATGAGTTGGGAAAAGTCTGAATTTTCTAAATATGGGCAAGTGGGAAGAGGATTCATGTCATTTTGCTAATCAAGGATTGAAAAGCAGCACTTCAGATAGAACAGTATTGGATAAAATAAGTTCTTTGTTCACTGGACAGGAACAAGTCTCCAATTAGGTTTAACAAGGGTCTAGCCTAGGGGGTCATTCAGAGTTCACAGTCTATCATAGCGTTCCATTTTGCTATCTCCTAGGCAAGTGTTGTAAGTGGAAAATTTTCCTTTTACAGTTGGAAGCAGAAAAACCTGTTAGGAAGCTCTTGGAGAAATCCAAGCAGAAGATGGCAGGGCTCATTCCAGCATGTACCACAGAGGTGATGAGAAGCAGTTCAATTCTTGATATAGATGGATGAACAAAGAAGGACTCCTAGGTTTTTGGCCTGTGCAACTTGAGGGTTGGAGTTGTCCTGGAGATAGGAAAGCTGTAGGTGGAGCAGGTTTGGAGCGAAGATTAGGAGTTCATGGAAGTTTAAGATATCTATTAGATGCCTGAGTAGGGACAGCAAAAGAGTCAGATCTGGCTGGTAACATAAAGTTCGGATTTGAAGGAGTATAAGATGGTACTGAATGCCAGGAGACCATGTACCCTCACCTTGGGAGCCAGTGAGGTAGAGCCCTCAGGATTCTAACACCGTTTTCTCCTCCTGGTACCAAATTTTAATTCATATCTATTTTTATTATAATAAAAGTATTCTTGTAATCCTCCACAAATATTCTATAGAATGAAATGGGAATATAAAACTCAATGGGGAAGAGGGATGGCTCAGCAGATGAAGTGCTCACTTTGCAGCCCCAAAGCCTGAGGATCGAATCCTGGCCCTGGCTCATGGGGACCCATATGCTGAACTGGGGTGTGCCCCCAGTTCAGTTCTTGCCGGGGACTATGCAGGAGGCTCCGGGCTCAGTTCCTGCTCTTCACAGCCCTGCGCCCACCTGTGAAGTGAAACTATATGGAAAACTAATGCTGTCAACTATGGAGACTGCTCTGGGCCCTCCCCCTTCTCTCTGTCTCTCTCTCTGTCAAAAAACAATAAAAAGTAAATCTTAAAAAAAAAAAAAAAATCATGAATGATCTTTGAAACTCTCACTGTGCTGAACATGGTGTTTTGAAAAAAGTCAATATTCAATAATAACTCGCTTTTACAATCTCCTACTATGTGCCAGACACTATTTTATGTTTACCAGCATGTGTTGCTTAATCTCCCCAAATTTATTAGATGTAATTTTATAGATAAGAAAACTGAGGCCAAAAAAATTGAGTAATTTGCCTAGTATCATGTAGACAGACAGTTAATAAAAACAGGGCTGAGTTTTAAGCCTAAATTCATCTGAGTCTCTTTTAAATTTGCTTTCAATAATAGTTTATTAATGTGGGTAGAGAGCAAAGTGAGTAGAAGGTGAGGAGTCCCAGCAGCTTGTAATTCCTGGCATAGATCAATTTAGCGCAACATTCTTCAAACTTGAATGTGTATCTGAATCATCCAGCATGCTTGTTAAAACACAGATTGCTGGACCTAAACCCAGAGTTTCTGATTCCACAGGCCTGGGATGTGGCCTGCCAATTTGGGTCTCTAACAAGTTCCCAGGTGATGCTGATGATGCTGGTTTGGAGATGACACTGAGAACCACTGGTTTAGCGGGTTTTCCCTGATTCTGTCAGCAAAATAGACTGTCTCCACCTGCCAAATGCCCAGGTCTCTCTAATCCCCCAGAGGGAAGAGGGGCGGTCCGCAACTTGTCAGAATTTCAGAATGACTGTTGGTGATACTTACTCTGTTTGACTGCTCTCTCCTTCCCAAGGCACATAGGTGTTGGGGGAGAGGGAATGAAGGAATAATGGGTGGCCCAACTCCAGCTGGTTGTTCTCCAACAGTTTACCAACCTGTCTAGTAAGAGTCCTTCTTCTTGTATTATTATTCTCTCAGCAGTCTTGCTGTCCTTCTCTGGGAACAAACTTCATCATCACTGCTCCAGTTCCCACCGTCTGTCAGGCACAGAGGAGGTTCAGGTATGATGGGCCCTACAAGCTTACATAATTATTGAGGGGAGCCCGTTAAGAACAAGTATACAAGCTTATTAATACACAATAAGGTACAGGGCCTTCAAAGGAACCTGTGCAAGAGAGGTGCCCTACATAATGCGACGCATAGGCGATATGATGTGGACTTGTACATCCAGAAACTGTCTAATTGTTACCAATCAATGTCACCCCAATAAATTTAACAATAAAAAAAAATAAAAGAGAGAGGTGCCCTATAGCTGATGCTCCATTTGCTTCATGGGAAATTGGCCTCTGATCAAACTTGTCTGTATATGTCTAAACACCAATTATAGCCACATGCAAATTATTTCCCATGGGTTTCCTGAGCCTCAGGCTAAGCAGAGGACCTAGTCAATACCTGTGTAAGAGAACCTGGGCATCTCATGGTTGGTAGGCTTGTCTGCCCTGAACCTGGTGATGGGGAAGGGCTGCTGACTCCTCCACTGGCACATTGGAAGGTAAGCTTTGACCCAGTTAAGGCATTCAGTTACCTTAACTGCTTTAGGCAGCTCTTTTGCCTCTCTTGTCCTAGGCATATACAAATAGGGAAAAGTCAATTTAGAGATAATTATTCTTATTTCATTACATCAAGAACAAAATTTTATTACTCAATTTTAACACTAACATTCATAAAAATAAAACTACTGTTTAAAATCATTAGGTAAGGACATTAAAAATAAATTGATAAATAAAATAAATTTAAGTGCTTGCATGACAAAGATTACTGCCTAGAGTATCACTTGGAGTTCCTTTTGTCTTTCTGAAATTTTATTTGTCTATGTAGTTTGTTCTAAGAGGTTTGGAGGTGGACTTCAGCTTTAAAATACACAGATCACTCAACAAAAGTGTTAAGTAAATGGCTCTGGAGTAGGGAAAGTTATTAAAATACATAGTGTTAGGAGTTTAAGGGAAATTACTACCGGTAACTACTCCCTCAAGGATCTTAAATTAAGTTTTGGGAGATTAGAGCCAGGCCCATCAAGAATCTCAACCTAAGGGGGAAAGGACTTTTAAAAGGCAAGAGATGGCTTTGTGAAGATGACTAAAAGAAATGATGTTTGATTTGGGCCTTGATATAAATATGTGAACTAAACGTCTCAAAAGTCATTACAAGGCAGAGAAAGACAGCAGGATCACTGGACATTTTCTAGAGAACAAGCTGCCTTTCCTTCCGAGGTCACTGCTGCTTTACACAGTAAAGTGGGAATAATCCAAGGGCAAGAGGGTTCCAGGAAGCACTCCTCAGTAGTGTCTACAGGATGCAAAGACGAACAGAGCACAATCCCCATCCTCTAGGAAGCGCCACCAGGAACTGAATCAGGTCCCGGGTATTCTCTAAACGGCTAAGAGGCGAAGATGTGACCCGGGGGAGTCATTGGAATG
The DNA here is from genome assembly GCA_004027555.1 of Craseonycteris thonglongyai. Taxonomy (NCBI): domain Eukaryota; kingdom Metazoa; phylum Chordata; class Mammalia; order Chiroptera; family Craseonycteridae; genus Craseonycteris; species Craseonycteris thonglongyai. The sequence goes on along the minus strand of PVKE010048823.1, from coordinate 7,113 downwards.
GATTTTCCGGGCTGGATCTCGGAACAGAGGTACCCCAGGTCTCTGGAAGGATCGCGCATTGCAGTGCAAAGTGAGAGAGCAGTCCCGCGTCGGAGCAGGGGCGGGGCCTTCGCAGGCGCCCAGCAGCCCCGCCCCAGCCCTGCCCACACACCACAGCGGCTGCGCGGAGAGGCCTCCCGGGTCTCCACGTGAGAGCCGTCACAGCCTCCGCGAAGCTTGTACCGCCATCTTAAGTCCTGGCGGCCGGCCCCGTCTCTCTTCTTCCCGTAGGGCAGCGGTGACGGGTTAAGGTTGTGCTGCCTCCGTCCCCCTGGCCGGTGGAGCTGTGGGCCTCCGAGAGCTGGTCGAGAGGCTCGGGCCCACGGAGTCCGGGGCAGATAGCTGAGCTGCGGGCCCCCAGGGTACGACACGGCGGGGGCGGTGCCCAGGGCTGCGCCCCGCCTCTCGCAGACCAGCGCCGGGAGCCGGTGGCCCTTGCCCGTTTCCAGTATGGCCGCCCGCCGTTTTTGACCCGCATCCTCTCTGCTTGGACTCCTCGCAGACGATGCCGAGGCCGTGACTGACACTCTCGCTTACACGCACGCACAGACCCAAACCTACGCCCGGAGCCCGATCCCTGGGCTCGGAGCCACTCTCGATCCCGGCGCCGCCGCCCCAACCCGGACCACGGCTCCCGCGCCGCCGCCTCGCCGAGAAGGGCCGCGCCGGACCTCGAGCGCGGCGGTCCCCGGCCGGCAGGGATGGGGAAGCGGGCGGGAGGATCAGCAGGAGCCGCCGCTGCCTCCACGTCCGCCGGGGCCGGACTGGAGCCCACGGCCGGCCGCGGCGGGGGCCCACGGAGTGCGGCCGCGGGCCTCCTGGGAGCGGTGCACCTGGTAATTACCCTCGTCGTGGCCGCGGCGCGGGCGGAGAAAGAAGGTGGGTGTCACTGGCCGGCGTTTTCCCAGCCCAGCCTCGCGCTGTCAACTGCGTCCTCGCGGAGGCCGCTTCCGGGCTTCAACTGGGTGCCTGGGCCGCGGCGCGGGGCTCCGTTCGGCCGAAGTTGCCGGGTCGAGCCCCGTCCAGAGCCGCGAACTTGCGGTTCGGATGCCAGCTTGCGGCGTTGCCTGCACGGAGTTGCTCTAGTCCGTGATTCCTTCCCCTTGTCCTCCCCCTTGTCTCCTGTTACTGCCATTTCAAAACTTCCTGATTTCTCGGATATTCTTGCCACTTGGCCACTCTGGGTAGGGGGGGGGCATATTTTTAGACTTGATTTCTGTTAGTAGGCAAATTTTAGGACAACTTTTCCTCCCCTCTCAGTTGCGGTTTTAATAACGGCATGCAAACAGAGCTTGCTTTAAAATGTAGTAAAAATAGTGGGATGGGTAAAGGCTTCAAACCCAACTTAGAACAGTTTACTTTAAATTCGTTCAAACTTTTTTTTGGAGAGGAATCCTGTTTCTTTAGCTTCATTCCCATATTTCTTTGCAGTGTTAATGGTTGTTTAGCTAACAGTTTGCTCTATGTGGATATACAATGCAGTTCTATTTGGTTTTCCAGTAAGCTATTGAAAGTCTATACATTTTTTTTATTTTAAGATATGTAATGGGGTGTCATTGTCAATATGAAAGATGTCAAGTTTCTAGTTTGCAAACCTTTATAATTTACAATCAAGGACTGGCCCTTATTTTTAAAACTGTCATTAGTAGTATATGACTATAAACCAGTACTTTTACAAGGTTAAAAACTATTTTCTAACCTAGAAGACCAAAGCTGTCATTTTGTAGATACTACCTGTTTTTGAGCCTAGGGAAATGGGTCACAGAGACTTTGTGAAGAAATCACTAAAAGTGAATGGTTTTTTAACTAAGAAAAACTTGTTAGTTTAGCTTTTGTTTCACACTAAACTGTCCCTGCAAGGACATAATTTCTTGCCACAGTAACTTTAGGGTTGATGTTCCACTTTATGACTAAAGTCACTTGCTTTTTATTGTTATTGAAAGCACCAGCAAATGCAAACCAAATTAGTATTAAAAGGCAAATGTGCTTCAGTTTATTGTTCATTTTTATTCAAAGCACTACCTTATCCCATTTTACTCTAAACACCTTTAGTCTGGGTTAACATACGTGGAAGTTATTCAAAGAATTGCCAACTATCGAAAGGGTTAAATTACAGAGTCAAGATGATTTCCAGAATGAAATACTGCTGCTTTAGGACCAGTCGGGTCTGGGGTTGTCATAGTTCATCATTGCTTACAGATCTGCAGTTAGTTGGTTATTCTTGTATGTCCATGTTGCCCAGCACAGTTTGGCATGTTGCCTGGTGTTCAGTACAACTAAAATAGTACAATAATGTAACGGGCATGTCTCCTTGAGTTTAAAGTTGTCCTTGGCAGGTATTGCAACCTAGCTTTTCTGTTCTTTGCTTACTTTGCACATTGGCATTTAACATTTGTTTGAATGAATAGACTATCTTCATGGGTCATTATTAGCACAAGGAAATAAAAGAGTGATTGAGTCTAGTAAAACATTAAGTTTGTATTATCCTGCTGCATATTTTTAAAAGGATTTATTGTTTTTGACAGAAGCAGAGAGAGAAAGAGAGAAGGGGACAGTTGTACCACATCAGTTTTCGATATGGTTTCATTCCACACAGGGGGGCAGGGGCTGCGCCAGGTGGGAACTGGGCTGGGAGCCTCCCGCATAGGAGGCACACCCGCTTCAGTCAGGGGCCAAAACGGGTGGGGGAAAATTGAACTGGGGGCCTCCTGCATGGGAAGCACACCTCAGTTCAGCATAAGGGTCCACACGGGCCAGGGCCAGGATTTGACCCTCAGTCCCCAGGGCTGCAAAGCAAGCACTTAACCCAATGAGCCATCCCAGCTTCCTCTGCATATTTTTTTGAAAGCCATTTTACATGTTAATTCTCTGTATAATTAAGTAAACAAGTCCTTCCTTCCTCCCTCCCTCCCTCCCTTCCTAGAAATGTCAGCCTAAATTATATTTGCTAATTTTCCATTTGTACGGTTATAAGTTTTAGTGAACCTCTCTAGTACCCATAAATGTCACAGTCAGGTGAGGAGAATACTTGCCGGAGTGTAAAAGTATGAAAAGAGGGGGTTGCATCGTCCACTGGTCTTGGCAGTCAGACATCTTTTTCAGCCCATGCTGTGTCTGTATGAATAATGTTAATGTGCAAACTAGTTGTTCAAGATATTGATGGTAATAATACCAATATAGACCCTATGCCTTTGGCCATCATAAATGGGTCTGGTTCAAATGAAATATTCCTGAAGGTAGCTGCAAAAATGGCCTGTGTTTTCAGCCTTCCTGCCGATCAAATTTCAGTAGTGTTTTTGTTTGAGTAAGAGAAATTACATTGAGTTTTTTTACATGATTGTGAAACCATGAGTTTGGCATCTGATGGGGCACAAACACATTTCCCCAAAAGGGATGCTGTTGAGTTTTTTCAGCAAGCCTGGGCAGATTTCTGAAGGTTGCTGAGTTCAATTTGTCCACTGACACCTTATGGATTTTTTGTGTTTATTTTTTAATAATATAAACAAGCTTTCATTTTCAAAGTAAAGGTTTGCCCACAATTGTAATGATGTTTCTCTGGGTATTTTGTGTATTTGCATACTTCTCCTCCACTGCAGCAGAATTTCACTAGAAAATCTTCAAAACAGAATAAAACTTACTAAGTCTGTTGAAGAAAACCAGCAGAAATAGCTAGATTACCTAATGGTAATTTTTCATGTTTGGACTAGATGTTGTTAATTTTCTTAAGTCAGAAGCACTAGCTATTTGTTTTAATATCCTATATGTTTTAACATTTCTTTATCTTAACATCCATGTTTACTGATCTGTGGGGATGTGTGATCACTGGTCCAGAGAAAAGGGACCTTTGAGAATGTTTTGGCTGTGCTCTATAATTTCTAAGGACTGAAAAAGTTGCTAGGGGTAGAAGTTACTATAATTACTACAGATAACTCACTTATTCTGGAATGGTGTCAGACTTTTTCTTGAAACTAAGCTCTAGATCAGGGTGTCCACTCTTGGCTTCCCTGGGCCACAGTAGAAGAAGAATTGTCTTGGGCCACACGTAAAATACACTTAACACTGATGACAACTGATGAGCTAAAAAAAAAAAAAAATCTCAAGAAAATTTTTATGTTTTAAGGAAGTTTATAAATTTGTGTTAGGTTGCATTCAAAGCCCCCCTGGGCCTCATGCAGGCTGCAGTTTGGACAAGCTTGATGTTGAGAATATTGGGGATTAGAGGAGGAAATATTAAAAACATACAGTGAAAATATGTATGTATATATTAAATGTATAAAGTTTAGTAGTATTTTGATTTATAAATTAGCTTATTAGGACCAGCAAATAAGAACTTTCTAAAAAAGCATCATATGTCATATAATATAGTTTTCATTGTAAAATGGGTTTATTATGGAAGGTATGGTTGTATTTTCATTTATTATAAATAAAAAGGTACATTTTATGTACCTGGTGAATATAAACCTGTATACATTTTCAGTAATAAGGTGTTTTAGTCTGTGACAATTTAAATTTCAATGTTACGTGTATTATCATTAGTTGGTTATTAATGGCAGGGCAATATTGACCCTCTTTATTAGGACTTTTAAATTTGTTTGCCAGGTAGTTTCATGCACAAATATTTGTTTTAAGTTGACAGGAGTGCAGAAGGAGGCTACAATAGTTTTATTTGTTGTTGTTTGTTTTGTTTTGTTTTTAATCTACAAAGCATATGAGCAAAATGTGCAGGAATAAAGGCCAGAAGAAAGAGATAAAAACCTAATTTGATTAGGTGATTTGTCTAAAGATAGTAGAATGATTAGATGGGGTATTTACTTTTTTCTAACCAAATTATTATTTTGTATAAACATAAAAATATTTTTAAAGTGATTTTCTTAAGAGTTAGATGTTTTAATACTGTGTATAGGGCTAGAGTGGCTACTCTTTAATTAAGGGTCTAGTAAATAGAATATTACTTCATTAATAAGCTTTGCTAAAGAACTTTAGTAGCTTTACTAAAAGCCTTAGAATCCTGTAGTTGGAAAAAGTGTCCTCTTTCTCTTACTAATAACTGTTTTCAACTCTTTATAATCCTTATGGGGGATCCTCATAGACACCTGTCAAAAAGATCACCCCCTGGGAGTGGATGTAAAATCTAATTTGTTATCTAGAGTAGTAATAAGCCAGACTGCTCTTGGGGAAAATTAAATCTTTGCTGGGTGCTTGATATTTTAGAAATTCTCCTTCATCTGCTGATGAAGCTTCAGCTGCTGATTGGCTTTGCCAGACTGCTCAGAGTGCTTTTTCCTATGGCTGAAGTTTCCCTTACTATCTCTTATAAGCAGTGTCAGGCACTGTTTATAGCCGCTTCTTGGAACTTTTCTTCCTTGGTTCCTGTGACTTTATACTTCTCAGTTGTCTGTCACTGTTCTCTAGCTGCCCAGTGGATGTCTTCCTTCATATGTATGTGTACCCACCAACACACACTAAACATGTCCAGAGTAGAATTATCTGGTTCCATCTCTGGTTTCTCTGTGTTTGTTAATGTCACAATTATTCTCTCTGCCACATTGGTCTTATTTTCGCCTATTGGTCAACGCCTATTGGTCAGCTCTCTGATAGCCTCCAGCCTGGGGTGTTGCATTGGGCTCTCACCTCCCAACTTTCTCCATTGTTATTCTATCCTGCAATCCCCTCTCTGAATTCTAATTACCTTAGTAGCTCATCTGTTATTTATTTTGATGCTTATCATGTACTGCTGCATTTACATACTTAAATTATTTTATGGGTGTCATTCTTCGCCCAGACTGGAATTTCTGTAGAGTAGAACCTCTGTCAACATCTGCAGTATCTCCATAGGAGGAATTCCGTTCAAAATGCAGATTTGCCTAAAATGGTCTTATTCTCCCTTTCTCAAACCTGAGACCTAGGTTTAGGGGAGCCAAGAGTACAGGTAAAACTCTGAACTCAGATACAAATGTCATTAAGAATTCTGCTGTAATAGAACATAGGTGACAACACTTTTTTCTTCTCTACATGTTGCTTTCCCTTGTAACTAAAGTGAGTAATAAACACTTATCTAAACCATCACTTTTGTAACTTTTGATTTTAAGATTTCAGATTTTCATAAAACCTCAATTTATAGATCATGAAACAGTGACAGAGAAATTAAGTCATACAGGCATAACCTCCACAAAATTGCTGGTTTGGTTCCAGACCACTGCAGTAAAGTGAGTTGTAACCTTTTTGGTGTAAAAAGCCAAACATGTGTGAAAACAATAAAGTTAAACACAATAATAGGAGACCTGCTATACTCCCAAGATAAGAGAGCTGGTAGATAGTTGAGCCAGGATTCCAGTCCAAGCCATCTGTCCCTAAGCCAACTATGTAATGCTGAATGAGTCCTTATGACAGTAGATTTTGTTGTACTGTGTACCACCTGGAGCAAGAGCAGACCTACCAGTTGGTTCAAAACCAATATATTAAGTGTAAGGAAGCAACACGGGAGATCGAGTGGCTAATCAAATGCGAGCCTTTATTGGGGGGGGGCTCCCGGACAACATTCTTGGGTCCCCAGAAAGGAGATGGGGGCCGAAGAATGCGCGCGCTGGGAAGGGAGTGAGTGGGTTATATAGGGCTCTGGGGTGGGGGAGAGGCAGATCAGGTGGCCAACAGAAGTCCCGCCTTCGAAAGTTCCCAGGCAGGTTACAGCCACTTGGGAAGTCCCCTTTGCCACATCCTATTTGCCCGGGCCCCCGAGGCCCACCGACCTTACATTTCTACCGTCATTCTGTCTCAAGCTACTTCCTGCTGGACTGGGGCGACGAAGGGAGGTCGGAGGCCGGGGGTTCGGTTGGAAGCCGGGCATATGGATGGAGAAGCATTTGGTTGATAGCGATTCAGACTTCCTGCATGCGGCTGTGGATGTGTCCCAGGGCTCCTCTGCCTTGCCTGTAGTGACAAGGGAGGAAGCCAGAGAAATGCCCACAACCATAGGGAAGCAGATGACCTTCCTCCGCTGGGTTGAGGGTGGAGCTTCGAGTAGGAAAAATTTTCCCTGACTGTAAAGAGGAAGTTGAGGAACCAGGGTTACGGGAT
>PVKE010048822.1:0-11452 GCA_004027555.1 Craseonycteris thonglongyai | reverse complement strand
AGCCTCATTATTACTTATGAGTATTACAAATATTAGTCTTTTATGTCATAAGTTATAGATACTTAAAAATGAATTATCAGCTTCAAGCTAAATACTAAAATTATTTTACTTTATTCATTATAGCCTAAAGCAGTGTGTGTAATTATAACCTCTGGCATATTATTAGGGTTAAATTTTGATTTTAGAAATTAAAAAAACAAATACTTATATGTATTTTGTCAACTTAGTTTAAGAGCCGTCCACTTTCTTAAAGAAATTTAGATTGCCTATTTGCTCATAGTGTCTATGATTTAGAAGGCAAAAATTACTGATATTTGGTAAATTAAGTCTTTTCAGAGAATTAATAAAAAATCTGTTATAAACTATAAACTAAAGATAACATTAACTTATATAATCAGGACAATGTGTTTTAGAGTAAATAAATCAAATTTATTTGTATCCTTCCTACCTCTCCACTTCCTACTACCCCAACACTATGAAAGGGAAGGTCAATTAGGCTTTTATCTGCTTTCCAAAAGAACAAAATAAATTAACAAAATTTTTGTTGGCTATTCTAGGGCTGTCCGGAAAAAAATCCAGCCATTGTCATTATAACAAGAATGGTTATATGGGTGGATACTTTGCAGACAGCTCTCATTAAAGTGTTAAACACTGGAATTTACTTAAAGAAGTACATATCTTTCACCTCCCAACATTATCACACTTGTCTCTCCTTTACATCTCAAATTGGTTAACGCATCACCAGGCCCTGAGAGTCCAAGTTACTTCTGTAGAAATGTCTGACATCAGGTTTGCAGATAGAAAAACCAGGATTCAGGGAACTTCTGTACATAAAAGCAATGTGAATTAGAGCAATTTACCTGAACTCTCTTAGATTCAGGATATTCTCTCATAAAATGAGGATAATAAGATGTAACTTTATGGTTGTTCTAAAAATTAAGGAATAATCCTTAAATAGGTAAATCAATCAAATTTATCTGAAGCTTAGCCTCTCCTTCATCCTTATTATCCAAACAGCAAACAAATCAAACAATCATGTGTGTCTGAATTTAAGAAATGTAGTCTCTCATCATATTTCATCCATTTCTCATTTCATTCATCTTCTGCATTGTAAATATTCTCTCTTTCTTTCTTTCTTCCTTTCATTCTTTCTCTCTCAGATTTATCTTGTCATACCATTCTCATGCTTAATGATTTTTTGCTAATTCCCCATTGTTTACATTCTAAAAGTCAAATTCTGCCTGCCATCCAGGATTGTTTCCTGTCTGTACCACTCATCCTAAGTCTTAGGTCTTATTGTAGCCATACCACAGTCAGTGTTTAACACTTACGTTTTTCCTGATTTCACCTGTACAAATCTCTCTGCTTGAAATATCTGTCCCCACTGTCTCACTCTTCCTGTCCCAGATCAAAGTCATCTCTGTTGAAGCCATCTCATTTGTTCTTCCATTGTACATATTCTAGCATGAATGTTATTGTGATGCATTGTAAATTTATAAAACATTTTCACCAAATTTTCTGACAGTCATCCACTCTAAATAACAAATAGAAAATATCAGCACATGGAAGGATTGAGCTAAATTGATAAAAATAGCTATAAATATTCCATTGTATAAGTGTATCATAATTTCTTTATCCAGTCATCTATCAAATATATTTACAAAAAAGAGAACATTTGAAGGGGATTTAATTATGTTTATTTGTAGGTTTTGTAATATTTTTTAAGAAACACACACACACAATACAAACAGAATGTGAAATTCCACATGGTCTTATATTATTACTATTATTATTATTATTATATAGGATCTTGTTATCCTGTGAAGAACTATTTAGACATTGGCTGACTTTTATCCCAATGTTTTTGAATCACTGTCAGATTCATTGTTGGAAAATGTAGAAAGAACACTTTCACCTTGAACAACTTCAACATAAAAATGGGGTACTTCAAATTTCAACATGCAGTGTATTTTTCATTTTATTTGACAAGCTGTACAGATACATGTACTCTTGGTTTAATTTATAGAAGAAAACATCAATCAAGTCCAAGAAATTTGAAAATTCTGTAAAATTTGAAAATTAGGTAAAATGAAAGTATAAGAGATGTTAAAAGTAAAATCAAATACATCACAGTAATTGTGAGTGGATTAATAGCACTCTTAAAATTCAAAGACAAGAAAAAAAGGAAGTCCAATTCACCTAAGTAACAAAATAAAAAGCAAAGATTTATCAACATATTAAGCAAATACACATAAATTAAGTAGAAATTTACAACAAAAGTATTAGATTGACAAAGGTAATGCTTCTTTATCATGAAAGCAACAAATAATTAAAGATGAAATATATTTATGTAATAAAAGCAGTAAAATGCATAAGATAAAATTCTTAAAAATATAAAGAAATTTTGCAATTGTCATAATCATAGTGAGTGATATTAAAATACTCTGATGGAATTTAAGAGATCAAGTAGATATACGGATTAGTATGAAAATGGTTTGAGTGATATTATTAACATATTCTACATTTTTTTTATTTACAAGAAAATATTTTTAAGATTTTACTTTTATTTTATTGTGTTGAAAAGTAAGAGAGAGAGAGGAAGAGAAGAAAGGAGGGCCCAGAGAATAGTCTCTATAGTTGTGCATCATTAGTTGTGCCATGGTTTCATTCCACACAGGTGGATGTGAGGCTGCACAGAGTGGGAACAAAACAGGGGGCCTCCCGCATGGGAGATGAGAACATTCACTGCTGAGCGAGCCTGGCAGTGGTTACCAGTTGCACTGCAGTTCAGCATATGGAGTTGTACTGGCAGGGGCTGGACATTGAACTCCAGACCTCACAGTTGTTAGGAAAGTGTTCAACTACTGAGCTATCCTGGCATCCCAAGGAACATTTAAAAATTTTGGTTTCATGCATAGACATAAAAAAAATGTAAATAATTTCTAAATAGTGAAAGTGTTTGATTCCATTGACTGACTAAATGTAACAAAGTAAAAAATAATAATAGAAAGATAAGCTACAACAAGTAGACGTAGAATTAACAGTTGAGGGGATGACACGATGACTCAGTGGGTTGAGTGCTCGTCTTGCAGCTGAGTGATCTGAGGATCGTGTCCCAGCCCCAGCCCGTGTGGACCCACATGATGAACTGTGCTGTGCCCCCAGTTTGGTTCTCACCAAGGGGTTGGGGAGCCTCCTATGTTGGAGTCGCCGGTTTGGCTCCTACTCTAGGGTTGCTTCTCCTGTGGGAGGTCCCTGGCTCTTGGGGTCATGCCTCCCATGTGGGAGGTCCCAGGCCAGTTTTTGCTTTGTGTGTCACCATGCCCACCTGTGGAATGAAAAGTATATGAAAAACTAGTGACATGGGGCTGTGAGACTGCTCTGGTCCCTTTCCTTTCTCTCTATCTCTCCATCGCTGTTTCTCTCTCTCTCTGTCAAAAACAATTAAAAAATAATAGTTTAAGCATTTAAAATATTTTATACCCATGTTAAAATTGATATTAGGTAAAATTTCAACTGACTTTAAAATAAATTTAAAAAAATAAAGATTATTAAAGTCAACTATGTCAAAATTTTATTGTAAAGTTTTCCAATTTAGTTTTAAAAATATTAATAATAGTTAAAACAACAATTTATTATATAGCTTAACAGTTTTATTTATATTAAAATTTAGATTAATACCTAATACCGATAGAGTACTTGCTCTATAGTATGCTCTTTATTTGGATTGTTTAATTTTAATTAAAAAATCTGTGATGTAGGTAGAATTTTTATGCCCATACTAAAAATAGAAAGGCTGAAATTTAAAAAAGATTAAATGGCTTACTCAGAATATATATTAGATGAAAATTAGAATTAAATATATGCACGCTGATTACAAAATTATATTTCAAATCTTGATGTTTTTAGCCTCTAAGTGAAAATTAATGACAATGCATACCAAGTAGATAACAAAAGAAAGAAAGAAAAAGAAAAAGTGACAGAAAGAGGAGAAGAAAGGGAGAAGAAGAAGGAAAAGGAGGAGAAGAAGAAACACAGTCTTACTTAAGACTATATTTTTTGTTATAGGGGAATGCAAAAACATTATTTTACATCAAATTCCATTGCTATGGAAAAAAAATCTTTTGATCTTTCATAAGCTTCTCATTGGATATTGTTTTTGAAAAAGAAAAAGGAAGGTAAATTTTAGAAGAAACACATTATTCTATTTATTCTGATCACTTATAAGAGTTTCAGAATCCTCAGGAGGCCTAAGAATAAGCAGTGCTATACAAAGAACAAATATGCTGGTAATGGTTTCTGCTTGAAGGACAGGAGGTATTTTCTTTCTTTCTTTTTTTTTAAATATATATTTTTTTATTTTTTTATTTTTGACGAGAGAGAGAGAGAGAGAGAGATAGAGAGAGAGAGAGAGAGATACAGAGAGAGAACTGAACTGGGGGAGCTCCCAGTTCAGCATATGGGTCTGCACAGGCCGGGGCCAGGATTCAATCCTTGGTCCCCGGTGCTGCAAAGTGAGTGCTTAACCCACTGAGCCATCCCGGCTTCCCCAGGAGGTATTTTCAACACTTGAATTTATTTAAGGGTGTAAATTAGATTAGAGACTAAGTAGTTTCCTGTGAGAAAAGGCTAGATAGCTATTTACTACACCTTGAAAATTCTCATTCTTCTTTGTGTAAAATGTCCAAATTAAAATGATGCACCATAAGAGACAGAACTGAAGCTCAACATGTAAGTATGATAATGTCTAGTATTGTCTTAGTTCTCAAGTGTTCTAAACCTACATGCAAAGAAAATTAATCCAAGGGAACTATAGAGCAAGTCAATTTACCTGCAATCCCACATTACTATCAAGAAGTATTTCAGAATGATCATGTTCTGGCCCAGCATTGCTCTAAGACAGGTCCTCCTATTTTATGATTCGTCTTCTAAAAGTGTACAGTAGTTATGTTTCTGTTCTGAGACAAATATCATGATCTCAAAACAGGCCTTGAACCCATTTTACTGGCTTTATACAATTGCCTCTAATCTTGTTGGAGTCCAATCTCATTGCTGCCTGTGCTCACACTTGTCACAACCAGGTTGTTAAAGAAAAAAAAAAAAATTATAAAGCAGGATGAGCAGTTGGGGTAGAGGACAAGAGGAAACAGTTTTAGAGAGAGCTCATTTAGGAAAGAAGTATCATCAAAGTCTTTCTAAATGGAATGGAGCTTGCCACTGTAATATTATATCAAAGAAATACAATTTTGAATTATTTTTTTTCTTTTAGGAATTGTCCAAGCACAAAGCTAATTTTTTAAATATTGATTTTATTGTTTTTAAGCTGAATATTTCCTACTGAAGTTTCACACTTTGTACAATTTTAAGAGAATCATGTTTTGCCAAAATTCATCCATTAGTTTGTTTCCTTTAAAAACTTTTGTGGTTAACATTATGTACATATCTATATTAATATCTATTATCTATATGTATATGTATATCTAATCTATATTATTATCTATATCTCTGTCACACATATCTATATCTAGCTATCTAGCTATCAACTATTTATCATCTATCTATCTATGTCTAGATCTATTTATCTATCTATCATCCATCATCTATCATCTATATCATCATCATCATCATCACCCATCTATAGGCTTTCTGGACAGTATACAGCTATGTAATATGAAAAATAGATGCATTTATGGCTGAATTTTTTCAAGTATATATATATACTTGAACATGACTTTGAAATGAATTTAATACATAAATATTAAAAGCATTAAAATATATTAATCAGAACATAATATATGACTTTAAAATATCCTTATTACGAGAAACACAAACCTAAGCAAGACCCAAAATAAAGAAGACATAAAATATGACATTTTTATTAATTCATGTGATAAAAAATATCCGTATGTGACAGTCACAAACTATAGACAGAAACAAAACACTTGAAACATAACAGAAAATCACCTCAATTCATATTTACTTAGGGCACTGATAAATCAATAAGGAAAAGGTAGCAAAGACTATGGACAGAAATTCTATAGGAATAGAATTTCAAATGAACCAATAAACACATGAAATTCACTAGTTGTTAAATAAGTATAAATTAAACATTTTTGAGAAAATTTTCTTTTTACTGCTCAGGTTTGCAAAATAAAAATAATAAAAAAATTAAAATGTTGATATCCATTGTAGAAACACTTGGGAAAATGGTCTCAATATCCTAAACTATTATACAAACTACGAATTGATGTAAACTTTTTTGGAGGTTAGCAGTGTTGTATAAAATGTATACACAGTCTCGTCTAATAATCCAAAATAAAGAAGGTACCAATAGAAATAAAGAAGTATTGTAAGACCCGCATAAGACCCAAAACAATAAAGTTCATTCATAGAAGAAAGCATCAGTACTAAATTTATAGATCTTGGCTTCAGAGAGCACTTTATGAACTTGATTCCAAAGGTAAGTAAAAGCAAAAATAAATGAATGGGATTATATCAAACGAAAAAGCTTCTATACAGCAAAGGTCATCATCAACAAAGTAAAAAGGAAACCAATGGAATAGGAGAAAATATTTGCAAACAATGCCTCTGATAAGGGGCTAATATCTAAAATATATAAAGAACTCATACAACTCAACATAAAATAACAAATTATCCAATTAAAAAATGGGCAGAAGACCTAAATAGGCACTTCTCCCCCCAAAGACATACAAACAGCCAACAGATACATGAAAAAAATGCCCAACATCACTAGCAATTAGGAAGATGCAAATTAAAACCACAATGAGATACCACCTCACACCTGTTAAAATGGCTATAATCAACAAGACAAGGAATAACAAGTGTTGGAGAGGCTGTTGACAAAAAGGAACCCTCATACACTGATGGTGGGAATGTAAATTGGTACAATCACTATGGAAGGCAGTGTGGAGATTCCTTAAAAAATTAGGAATGGAATTGCCATACAACCTAACAATCCCTTTTCTGAGTATCTACCCAAAAAACCTGAAAATCTTAATTCTCAAAGATATATGCACTCTGATGTTCATCGCAGCACTGTTTACAGTGGCCAAGTCATGGAAACAACCAAAGTATCTTTTGATAAATAACTGGATAAAGAAGTTATGGTACATTTACACAATGCAATACTACTCAGCAATAATAAAAGATAAAATACAGCAATTTGTATCAACATGGACGGACCTTGAAAACATTATTAAGCAAAATAAGTCAGACTGAAAGAAGAAACATATGAGCTAGCTCATAGGTGGAATATAAAACTGGAAGTATCAAAGAAACAAAGACTCACAGTCACAGTCAGTGACTTGGTGGTTGCCTGGGAATGTGGGTAGGGAGGTAGGGAGGAGGGCGGGAGGCATGGGGAGGGGACATCAAATATAAAAAATAATAATGATAATTTAAAAAATATATTAAAAGAAAGAAGTACACAGAAGGGCATTAACCTTTTACAGCAAGCTTGTCTAGCCTGTGGCCCAGGACAGCTTTGAATGCAGCCCAAAACAAATTCATAAAAATAAATAAATAAATAAATAAATAAATAAATAAATAAATAAATAAATAAATAAAGTATTGTAGAGGGATAGCCAGGATGGTTCAGCAGGTTGAGTGTTAGCTTTGTAGCCTTGGGGATCAAAGATCAATTCCTGGTCCCGGCCTGTGCGAACCCATATGCTGAACTGGGGTGTGCTTCCCAAGCAGGAGGCCCCCAATTTGGTTCTCACCCCTCTCCTCCTGCCCCCGCCCCCAGTTTGGCCCCTGGCTCAAGAGAGCGTGCCTCCCATGTGGGAGGCCCCAGCCCAGCTTCCACCCTGTGCAGCCCCCACCCACCAGTGTAGAACAAAACCATGTCAAAAATTGATGATGTACAACTATGGAGACTGCTCTGGGTCTTCCCCCTTCTCTTTGTCTCTCTCTCTGTTTCTCTCTATCTCTGTCAAAAACAATAAAATAAATCTTATAAAAAAAGTATTGTAGAAATAAGTAGACATGTTTTTGGAGAAATCAAAATTTGTATAAAATACAGAACTACAAGTACAAGGATTCTGAAAATACACACAGATCGATTAAACACCATCTGAAAAACAAAACTGTTGTTCTTTTATATATTTTGACTCAAGAATACCTAATATGGTTTTCACACCTTTGATGGAAAATAATAAATTTGTGAGTAGCTTTATCACCGGGAAAGACCATCCAGGAGCCAAGCAAGGGAACCTAGGACACAAAATTGTGAGGATAATATAAAGAGGATATAACTATTTAATTTGCAAATGGAAATGTGGGAACAGACAAAGTTGGGTACTGATTAGAAGACTAGATAGAAAGAAAAAAACAATAATAATAACAAGAGCAACAACAACAAAAGAGGTTTGTAGTTTGACATAATCCCTCATCTGTAAGCCTAAGAACATCTGGATTATTACAGGCTAGTCTCACTCTTCCCTCAAAATCTCATCACTGTTCAATGTGAATTAATCCATGATAATAGATTCCCATTGCTTTATTTGCTCTAACCACAGGTATCATTGCTAGGACTTATTTGAAGTCTGGGAGAAAGGAGAGGTGTTTCCTTTCACAATGCTTGGGGAATGTGTTGAGATAAGTTCCTACCAAGAATGACGGTATGCCTCAAAACTGACAGCTTAATCTTCAGACAGTGAGGTAACCAGGGACATCAAGGATACGTGAAGTAAAGTTTTAAGTGAATGTATTTACACTTTACTGCATAGAATTTATTTAATTTTTTTCCAATTTAGATTTTATTTATTTATTTATATTTAATTGTTACGTTTATTGGGGGGTAACATTGATTGGTAAAAATTACATAGGTTCCAGGTGTAAAATTCTAAATTGCATTGTCTATGTATTGCATTATATGCTCACCACCCATAGTCAGTTCTCTTTCCATCATCATATATTTGATGCCACACCCTCCTTAGAATTTCTTTTAAAAGATGATTTTTTTGTTGTTATTAAATTTTTCTTTCTTGTTTTGGACTTTCAAAATTTTTTTTTTTTTTAAGATTTAGTTTTATTGTTTTTGACAGAGAGAGAGAGAGAGAGAGAGAGAGAGAGAGAGAGAGAGAGAGAGAGAGAGAGAAGGGGGAGGGCCCAGAACACTCTCCACAGTTGCACATCATTGGTTTTTCCACATAGTTTCATTCCACAGGTGGGTGCGAGGCTGCACAGGGCAGGAACTGAGCCAGTGTCTCACCCCAGTGAGAACTGAACTGGGGGTACTCCCCAGTTCAGCATATGGGTCCACACAGGCCGGGGCTGGGATTCGATCCTCGGTTCCCAGGGCTGCAAAGTGAGCACTTAATCCACTGAGCCATCATGGCTTCCCTGGACTTTCAAATTTTAAAAGATTAGGCAGAATATATTATAGATCAGAAAATAATCTGTATTTTTATAGTGAAATATAAGATATCAAATGCATTTTATGCTTTTGACATACTGCATGAAGCCATTCCCAAAACCCACTTGGAACAATCTATCCTCTCATATCTTCCTGCTTCTAGAAGTATTTTGGTAGACAAGTACGAACATATCAACTTAGATAGCTGCTCACAAGATGAGAAATATTGCAGTGCTTTACATATATTATTACCTTCTCAACTAGAGAACTCTAAAATGTGCTACAGCTTCTGTTTCACCCCTACAAACTCTCTGTCTTTCATAAAACATCACATTAGTCAGCATTTACTTTCTTTGGGAAGTCACAAAGACTTTTCTTTCACTTGTGTTAATTCTGAATGAATCTGACCCCCTCAACACAATGTAAATTGCCTTCCCTCTAGCACATACCGTTTGCTCCTTTCAGACTCACCTCCTCATGCACACATATCACTAATGACTTCATAGTGCTATGGGTTTCTTTCATTGCTGGCCTGTTGCTCACCTTTCTTCTGTCTTCATACCACCCAAGAAGTCTGCTCCATCCTTTAAGGTCCAATTCCAATCACGTTTCTCTGTAAAATGCCTTCATCAACCACATCATCTCAGAAAACAATACTATACTTTGAAACAACAATATCCCCAATTAGCATACCTTTAATCTTTGGTTACTTATTTTCATTTGTATTATAATTCTTGCTTTAATTGAATTGTTTAAGTAGAGAACATGGTTACGCCTTTGTAATATTTATCAGTTATTCCATGATATATTCAATTACCTTTCAATAAATCCCATGTAATACTTACCAACATCTTTATTACTAAATAGTTGATCTTCTAGCCCAGGGGTTCCCAACCTTTTTATACCCTAGGGCGCATTCTAAAATATCAGTAGGGCGGTGGGCACCAGCTATTTCTAAGGATATTTATTATTGAACAAGAATAAAAATTAATAAACAAAAATAATTTTAAAATAATAAATTTATTGTACAAATTATATACACACAAAGAAACATATATACAAAACGTAGTACAAAGTAAATAAAAAACACACGTATAATAAAATCATTTAAAAAAAACATAAAAGGAAACAAAAAAAAAAATCTGTCAGTGTGATCTTTGGCATTGCATTTCATTGGCCAGTACCTCGTAATTAGGAGAGTATGACAACAACCTGTCAGCAAACAATTATTAAGATGCTCATCGGTAAGTTGAGATCTATATCATGATTTTATTAAATTCATGTTTGAAAACAAAGATTCGCATACATACGTTGACCCGAAAAATGATTTGATTTTATATGCCGCTTTTTTTTTTAAATGGGAAACTTTCTTTGTTGACTATGTTCCATAAGTCCTCTGATACTAAGGATTTTAGCAAAATATCGTTCTTAAGGTTCAAAATTTCTAACTCTAGTTCTTCTGCTTTCCCCTGAACAAGGTCTGCAATACATGTGGCTAGTTCTATTACATCTATTTGGAAAGTAAAAGGATTGATACAGAAGGAGACAATTAGCTCGATATTTGTAAACTGCAGAAATCTCTCTTCAAACTGTTTTTGAAGCACTTGCAGGGTCTCAATAAATATTGACACGTTCAATTCATTGTTACCTAGCATTTTCCTCATATATGGGAAGTGCACGAGAGACATGACATGCAGATGTGATATCAACAAAGTCAATTTCACTTTCAATGCATTTACAGAGCTTATCATTTCAGCGATATTTTTGTCTTTTCTCTGCAACTCCAAATTGAATCTAATTTTTCCATGGTGTCAGCAAGAAAACCGAAATCCACCAGCCAGCAAGAGTCTGTTAGTTTATCCTAATTTTCATTTTTATCATGCATAAATGTTTTTATTTCTTCAATTAAGTTCACAAATCTTGTGAGAACTTTACCTTTACTGAGCCAATGTACTTCAGCATGCAGGATGAGATCGTGTTCTTTATCTTCAGTATCTTCTAACAGGGCCTTGAAAAGTCGGTGTTGCAATGGAGTTGCTCGAATAGAGTTGATTATCTTTGTGACTATTTTCA
>PVKE010048821.1:0-11456 GCA_004027555.1 Craseonycteris thonglongyai | reverse complement strand
GGAGCCTGAGGACTGAATCCCTGGCCTGGCCCAGGAAGACCACATGCTGAACTGGGGTGTGCCCCCAGTTCAGTTCTTGCCAGGGGCCTATGCAGGAGGCTCCTGGCCCAGTTCCTGCCCTGGGCAGCCCTGTATTCACCTGTGGAGTGAAACTATATGGAAAATTAATGCTGTCAACTATGGAGACTGCTCTGGGCCCTCCCTCTTCTTTCTGTCTCTCTCTCTCTCTGTCAAAAAACAATAAAAATAAATCATTTAAAAATGTATAAAAATTTTATACATTTCTAACCTCTCAAATGGCAAGCTTTTTTTTTCCTGTGTGAAGATTACTTTACTGTACTAACATTCCCAGTATTTCCTCCCTCTTATCTTTACCCACAACTAGGTCCTGTTCTAGAATTCTTTGCATGATCCCCCCATTCTCAAAGAGACTCAGTTCACAAACCAGGAACCATGTGTTTTTTCTTTGTCCCTCATTGTTCTGTGTAAGACATGTTGACATCATCTTCCTACATGCCCCCACACAGGACTGGTTTTGCGTGCTTGTTACTGCTTATTTCTGCTGGTTCCTGCCCTGATTGCTTATTTGGGTTCCAAGTCTCCCATTCACCCTGATACTCCTACTAGAAATTAAAAATATATATATAATTCAACTAGATTCTGTTCACTGTTTTGGGAATGTGTTCTTTCACTCTCTCACCTTTGCTTATGAAATTTCCTTCACTGATTTCTTTATCTTTGTTTACTGAAATCAGCTGAAAATCTCTTACCTCTGAATTCTCACAGCACTTGAAAAGTTTGATTCACTTATGACACCTACCACAGCTTTATTTTATAGCTAGTAATGTTTTCTCTTTCTCTCAATATCAGAATGCAAACTCTCTAGGGTCAAGGACTGTGACTTATTTATCAATTTGTGACAGGATGACAGCACACTTTATTTATGATAAGAGCTTGTGGTTTATTTTATTGTTTCGAGAGAAGGTGAGAAACAGAGAGAGAGAGAGAGAGAGAGAGAGAGAGAGAGAGAGAGAGAGAGAGAGAGAGAGAGAGAGAGAAGGGGAGGGGGTAGAACAGTGTCCATAGTTGCAAGTCATTAGTTGTAACATGGTTTCATTCCACACAGGTGGGTATGGCGTTGTGCAGGGTGGGAACCGAACTGGGGGCCTCCCACATGGGGGGTGAGAACCTTTGCTGCCGTCTTGTGGTTAGCAGTTGCACCACAGCTCAGCATGTGGGTTCACAGGGGCCAGGGCTGTGAATCGAACCCTGGACGTCATGATTGGGAGTCAAGCGTTCAGTGGCTGACCTATCCGGCGTCCCTGAGTTTGTTCACACACACACATACACAATAAGAATTGTTTCTGATTTTAGTTTTCTTTCTTTTTTTTCTTCTCTCAGTTTCTAAAACAGGTTGCCTGGCCCTTATGTTCCCTGGTCTTGGAGGTTTGTGCTGCCAGCTACAAAGCAGACGAAGCTGAAGACAAACTCCTTCCTGAGTTTTGTTTCAAAAGCCTCAGCTCCTTAAAGGGACTCTGATGGAGAAAGAATAAGAATATGTGGAGGGTTTTTGTTTTGTTGTGTTTGTTTGTTTGTTTTTGACTAACAGGAACCCTTTCCCCTCCAAGTGAAGATATTCTGGAAAGGAACAAAACCTGGGATGAAATGGCTATAAGGCATGTTTAAAGAGGCTGGATCCTTTGCACTGTGTGTCCTGTCCTAAGCAAGGGTCCTGTATACCACTCAGAACAGGGAAGTGGCAGAATTGTCTATGAAAGGGGCCGCATGGACCTGACAGTGACTAATTCAGTGGTGGCGAAAGTAGAGCAAAGGCCAGATGTACTTTCCCAAATATTCTGCTTGGTTTTAAAATCTACCACCTATGTTCTTTGCACACCATTGGGTCAGAGAGACGCAGTAATGGCTCAGATTGGATTTCCTGCCAGTTTAGTAGGATGTAGGCTCAGATTTAGCTTGACTTAAACAATAAGAAAATGTAACATCCATTCACTTGTTGATTTTTGTGGAATAGTGTTCATATTTACTATGCAGATATCTCTCAAAAGATACACACCTGCCAAGTACTTAGAAGAGTGGTCTAGGGGTCTCCAAACTACGGCCCACGTGGGCCGGATGCGGCCGGGGAGGCCCTCTCATCCAGCCTGTGGAGACCTTTTTATCTGAATAAAATAATATTAAATAAATAATTAAAAACAACATTTATGTTTTGATTTTTTTTTATTTGGACCTCGAGTGTGTAGTCGCCCCCCAAACTGCTGTTTGATAGTTAATGCGGCCCGCGGGCTGAAAAGTTTGGAGACCCCTGGATGATTGCTAAAGTCTAGTTCAACTCTCAGACTGTATAATTCAAAGAAATTTGAGAAGCTAAAACTAGAGTTCACATTGTAAGACAAATTAATGTACTGATTATCCAAATACATTAAAGAGAATGATTTAAATGTTTGAAGCTGGCTGGGAGCAGAAAAAAGAAATGCCATGTTACTTCTTGTGTCTGATGGCATAGCAACATCTTATTTTGGAGAACTAAATAAGTTAGGGTAATCATAGTTCATTTGTCAGTCAGACAATATTGATATATATTTAAAAGTAATAAATAACATTGCCTTATCAAAGGGCTAGTGTCTGTGAGCATTCCACTAAGTTCTTTACAGACATTTACGTCATCCTTACATCTCACCTGTAAGGTGGGAGCTGCTATCTGTCCTTGCAGATTAGGAAACTGACATACAGAAGAATAAAGTTACTTGCTCAGTGGTCCAGAACTAGAGGGTGACAGGCCTAGATTATGAGCCATGGTGGGGTTCTTCTATGCTTGTGCTCTTTGCTCTGTAACACTGTCTTTCTTATCTACTGACAACACATTTTTATTACAGAAGTTGCAGGAAAGTACAATGGCAACAGAAAACAAAATCTGAGATGCAAAAAGGTGAAGTATTAATAAATGGGGCTACCCAAATAAGGCAGGCTGGATATTTAATTAAAGATCACTAATGAGACAATACTCGAAAGACCCAACTATCTGATGCATGAATGGCTTTATGGAGCAGTGGGGAACCATTAAAGATGTGGCAGGTAGCAACAGTGTTAGGGGAAATTCTGATTTGTGTTTTCTTAAGACCCAGATCTTGGTGGTTAATTTTATCAGTGGAAGAAACCCTTTTTCTTTTTGCTTTCCTCCCCCAATACCTTTTCTTGGGTCTGTGTGTGTGTATTAGGGGGGAGGGGGGAGGGAAGTAAACTATTTGTAACCCTCAGAAATCAAATCTTATAGATTTTTTTTGTATTAAATTAATCTTTTTCACAAGGCTTTGAGGGTCAAGGATTGTTTTATGCAGGCAGTTCTTTGGGTATCCTTGGTATGTACTCAAAACTGCATTTGAAATCTAAATACAGGTAACTCCTGTGTAACACAGTTGCTAGATTCCTTAAAAATGCCATGTTACACAAATCCACGTTATATGAAACAAAAAACTAGTATAAAAAAGGGGGTTAGGTTCCAAAAATTAAAAAGCATACTATTATATTTTTTATAATTAAGAAATATCTTTATTAAAGCAATTTTCACCAAGAGTATAACAAATAATAATGTGTTAAATAATTTTTTCTTTGTCATCACTACTAAGCACCATTAACCCAGGGTGGTTTTTTATTTTCTTTCTTTTTTTTTTTTTGGTTTTGTTTTTGTTTTTTTAAGTGGTGAAAGAGAAGTTTATTGAGAGTAAAAGTAGAAAAAGTACACTTTGAAGAGATGGGACCAGGGTCTTGCTCAAGGCGTTTCCTTTTTGATAAGATCTCTTCATCCTCTGAACTTTCTTTAGCATTATCTTGACTCCTATATTTTTGCAAAAAAAAGTTGTTATTTTAGATTGCTTGTTTTTACCTGAAAGGTCTTTATAATTTTTTTTATATGGTGCCAAGCACTTGTGAAGTTCTCTCTTAAACTGGGTACTTTTTTCAGTAGAAGGATCTTCATTTAGGAAATCCAACTCCAACTGTTCAGCTAAGTCTAGGCCTTTCTTTACGCTTTTTAGAGTGAAGTGTTTAACTTCTTCGTTTTCACCTGCACTATCGTCCCCTGAGTAATCTTGGCATATTCTATGTGTCATTTCTACCAAATTTGCTTCATTAGTTTTTTCTTCCACCAGTAATTCTTCGATATCTTCAACAGTCATAGCATCAAAACCTTCCCCTCCTAGAGACTTAGCAAGTTCTACTATTGCATCCATTGTGTTTTCTGCTGGCTCCATTAGACTTTTCCAAAAAGTACATATGTCATCAATTTTACTTCTTTGATGGATGAATTTATGAGATTAATGTAGTCCAAAATTGTAAAAAGTTTCCATGCCTCCATGACTTTTATAAATTTGTCATTGTAGGTGCTATTCAGGAATTTCCCTAATTTCAGATGAGCTATCTTTTGCTCTTCAAAGCTATTAATATGTTCCATATTGTTTGGGGATTTCCCTAATTTTGAATGAGATATTTTCTGCTCTTAAAAGTTCTTATTACCCTTCATGTCGTTAGGGAATTTCTCTAATTTTCCGATCATGTTAGAGTGAAACCATGTTATAGCAGTACCGTGTTATATGGGGGTTACCTGTAGCTTTATTAGCACTTGCCCTGAGCAGGATTATAAAGTACATGGCCCTTGTATTTGGTTTCTACCTGTCTTCCTCTCCATCCCTTTTCCCCTCTTGCATCTTTCTGTGTTTCCAAGATATATTTCTACTCTATAGTAGGTTTCGTTTGTTTTTGTAGCTAGGTTTTAGAACCTTTTCTCCAAGATGTGACATGATGATAATAGTAATAATTAATAGTAATGCTTTGGTATGACTCTTTCTAAGGGTGCCTGTAGGGCAGGGGTGTCAAACTCAATTAAAACACAGGCCATTTCGTGCAACAGGCAAGATTCACACGGGCCACATCACTTTTACAAACGTCGCCGGAACTGAGTCAGCGTGTTTATACACACCCACAGGCCCCCAGGAAAGGCACTGGGCCACATGTATACTCGTCTTCAGTAGTTAAAGGGTTAACGAGGGAATTGTGTGTACAGTTTTGCCTCGATCTCTCCTAAGCGCTATTTTCTTCATAACAATTTTTTCTATTTTCATTTTATTTCAGAGCATCATGGGCCACAAAAAATTACCTTGGGGGCCACATTCGGCCCGCAGGCCGCCAGTTTGACACCCCTGCTGTAGGACATCCCTCTTCCTACCTTGTATGAGTTCTCTGTAGTCGCTACTTAGTAGCTTGAAAGTAGCCAGACATACTACATATAGATTCAGGGCTCCCAGGGCTCTCAAGGTGTGTGGAGAGAGAGAAAGGAGGGAAGAGAAAGGGAACAAACAAGCAAAAGCTATGGTTATGATTACATTGCACATCAGTCCTGTGGCATCATTTTCACCTCATTCTATTTGCCAAAGCAGTTACAAGGGTCTACCCAGGTTCAAGGGGAGAGAGTATATATAGACTTGATCTCTTGATGGAAGAATATGAACATCACCACTTTTAAGAAGAGCGTGTGGCCATGATACATAAGGATTCTACCATATTTGTAAAATAGTTTGCCACACTAGATAAGCTTTGTCTTCATCCTCAGTCCTGCCAGCTTGGAACCATGTCATTTGTGGCTTGATCTCTCTACTAGAAGCCATGCAAGACCCCTTTTCATCCTAGTCTCAGTCATAACTTACTTATGATATGCTTCTTTCCTAAGAAAAACTCTCAAGACCAGCTCTCCATGCTAAGAGATCTGACCAATCTCTTTCAAATTCAAGTATATTCAATAGTCCATTCTAAGACCCATTGCCTTCACAACAGGGAGCAATTTTTCGATGATTTCCCAATATGATTAGATAATGATAGATCTTTGAGTTTCAAAAACAAGTTAGAAGAAAAATGCTTGTCAGAGAGGCGTTTAAGAGACCTTCACAATGGTGACTGTCCATATGTTATCACTTGGTTTATAGATCAAAACAAACCCTACAAGTTGTTATAAAGAATACATCTAGAATTAAATTATTTTATAGTTATTTGCTTTTTTCTCCTGAGATGGAATTATTTTTTAAAAATTGTATTTAAAGAGTCTAATTCAGGTTTTATTGTAGAGTAGCATGCCTGCGGGATTCTTGAAAGTTAATATAGTTTCAAGTAAAGAGTTGGAAAAAGCCAACATAGTTTCTAAAACAAGTGCAAAGTTCTGATGGTGAGATTTGTTTGTTAAGCTTTCAAAAATCTTTCTGATCCTCCACTTCTTTTGCAGAAAATGACTCTGAAGATATTGATATACTTCCCAGTAGGCTGGCTTTTATCTCCTATGTGAGTATCTTCCATGCCCCTCAGTTACTCATGTCAATTGCTGTATAGACAGCTTACTAATGTTGCCAACTAGAGCTGCCATATGGACCTCTGCACATGCATCCCACCTGCAGGTAAATCAATCAACTAAAAAAACCAAAACAGGACTCTGGAGAGCTCTTCAGGACACCGCAGGAATGTCCACGCTTGCTCCCTGTGGGCGGTTCCATACTCAGTGTCTCAATAAATGTATATTGATTTCCATTCCTAGATTGATCTCCAGATCTGTCCTGTTGCTGTCTATTCCCATCACTGCCATAGTTGACTGGGCCTCGTCATCTCCCTCACTGGTATTCCTCTTGCCATGCCTGCCTGTATTTGGAGTTTGCTAAATGTTTGTAGATTGGAGGTTAACCATGACACTCAATTCAAAACCCTGAGCACCTTCCATGTTGAGTGTCTTGCCATTCCATCCAGGTCTTTTAAAGAGAAGTGAAGAAGAGCCTGCCTTTTATTCTCAATACTGTTTTCACAGGTCTGTGATGATGAGGAAGCTATGCAAGAGATTGAATTTCAATAAATGAAAATGTATACGTATATGTTGTGGAGATATTGAAAATTATCATGAATTTATTAAATCACTGGCAATTTGTAATGGGACCTAAAATGGCAAAAAAAAAAAAAAAAGTAGATTAATTACATTTTCAGTGTGAAGTCTGATTTCTGGAGTTGCATGTCTTAATGTTCTATTTTGGCTAATAAAATACTACCAAATAAAACAAACATTGAAATCTCTATCATTTGGGCCCCCAACAGGGGCACATATAATAATCCTTAATGATGTGAATTTCCAAATTCTGAAATCTCCACAAATATAGTCAGGATGTCATTTGTATTTTAAATTGTTGTTGCTAGTGGTATGTGTGGGAGGAATTTTGTTTCTTTCGTTTTTCTTCCAAAATCAAAGATAAAACAAAGTTGTTTAGAAAAGCTTTTTTCTTTGTTGACTTAAACTTTTTATTGTATTATCAATTTAGATGTTGAATGGTATGCCAAATAGACCTTTCACAATGACTCCTCTATCGTTAGGAGATGTCTTTGCTGATAGGAAATAATATTTGTAGAGCCTATCATATGCTATTTTTCTATTTTCCCTGGAACTAAAAGTATTGAATTAATGCTATACAGAAAGTAGAGATTTTCATCACAGATGTTACCATGAAGCTTTAAATAATAGAGCTCTTTTTTTTTTCTTTTTTTTTAAACTAACAACGCATACCTTTAAGCTAAGGATGGTGTTTGTTTGCTTATTTTTAATCCTTATGGCTGTAACAAATTCAGGCCTTTGTTCTTGGTTTCTCCTGTCGCCCTTCCTTGCCATCCTGGATCACGGTTGGCAGCTGCTGATTTCAAAAGTAATTCTGTGCGATAGATATTTTTAGTCTACTTAGAGGTGCCAGGCGGGCTCTTTTCTTCCTTACTTGGGCCTTGGCACGCTTCTCTTTGCTTACAAGGTTACTCTTTTCTTCCCACATTATCAGCTAACGTTTGGTTCTCAGTGAGGCCTCACTGTGGTGGCACTTTAATTCTTGAGGAAATCTCCCCTAACACTCTCTTGCTGGGTGAGATTCCGCTTCTGGTCCTTCAGGTTCCCTGTGCTTAGGGCCTTTATTCCAGGGCTGTCCAGAAAAAAATCCAGCCATAAACACCTCTATATATTTTTTAAGATTTATTTTATTTTATGGTTTGAGATAAGGTGAGAGAGAGAGAAGAGGGTAGGGCCCAGAACATTCTCTGTAGTTATACATCATTAGTTGTGACACATTTCATTTCACATAGTTGGAAATGGGGCCATGTGTGGCAGAAACAGAACTGGGGGTCTCCCAATGGGAGGTGAGAACATTCATGGCCATCCCAGTGGTTACCAGTTGTGCCACAGTTCAGTAAATAGGTTTGCATGGGCTGGGGCCAGGATTCAATCCATGAACCTTGTAGTTGCAAGGCGAAAGCTCAACCTGCTAAGCTATCCTGGCATCCCTAAGTGACTCTACCTTTCATAGTACAGGCTGGATTTTTTTCAGACAGCCCTCGTATATCATCACATCATATCTGATGGGCCTGCTTGGTGCTGCCACCTTGGACACCAGGCTCCTTGAGCCTAAGACTTTGGAGCTTTCATGGCCATACACACCACCTCACACCCTGCCTGACAAACCCGGGAGCTTGAGTACTTAGTGAATGCATGTGTTGGTGAATGAGGACAGTTGGAGTATGTCAATGCCTGTCCGCATATACCTATGGGGGAAATAAGATGTCTGCACCTCCAGGTGATTTGCACCATTTTCAGGAGTAAATGTTATCAAAAGAATTGCTTCCAATCACTTGTCACAATTTTTTACCCAATTGCCTTAAATAGAAAAACCAGTGAATGTGAAGCCATTTATTAGAGGTGTTCCATTCATCATGACACTGAATCTAGGCCAAGTTTTTTGTGATGCCCCACCCTTATTTTCTTATCAAATCATTTTCATTTCTAGAATATCTGGTCTTTCTACTAGCTGGCCATGAGTGCCCTCACATTCCATCAACTACCACAGTACATGTTGTTGTGTTCTTCTTTGAGCTGCCTTTCTGTTAATATTCTCTACTGTCAAAACCTTTCTTTATGGTGTGATAAAAGAGACCATACAATGAATGATATGGGTGACTTAGGCAATTCACTTCTCTGGGCCTAATTTCCCTCAGCTGAAAAGAGAAGGTTTTCAGTAGGTGAAAAAGGAAGGATCCTCCCCCCACCTCCCGAATGCTGCCATTATCTAAGCACTGAACTTGGTGGCAAACTGACTATGGAGCAAAGGGTAGACTTAACGACTGCATTTTAGAGCCTGATATTGAGGAGAATAGTGATGCTCTTAATGGAGAATAATCAATATGAATGAGCAACAGGATTCGAGGAGAGAATGATGATATTGGTTTTGATCATTTGACTTTAGGAAGAAGTTGGGGATGTTAGCTAGAGGTCCAGAGAGACATGCCAGGTGTAGATTTGAAAATCATTAATATCGACAAACCTGAAACCTTAGGAATAAGATATGCAAGAAAATATTATAAAATAAGCAGGAAAGAGGGATGGATGAGAATGGATGGAGGAAGAGGCAGAGAGAAAAAGGACTTGAATCTAGAAATTCTACTTTGTTTTTTTGACAAGCAATAAAGGGGTATCATAGTGTCAAATGCCATAAAGATATAGGTAAGGGAAAATAGAGGGGTTATCAATAAGGTGACCAGATTTTAACATTGGTAAAGCGGGACACCATTGACCGGGGGTGGGGGGTGGGGAGGGGGTTCTTGATTAAAATTTTTGTCTATCTCCCGCCGTTCCCTAGCTTGTCGTGCATTCTTTCCAAAAATCGGGACTTTTTTAAAATGCTGCGGGACGCAGGACAAATTGTTAAAAATTAGGACTGTTCCGCCAAAAGCGGGACGTCTGGTCACCTTAGTTATCAAGTAAGATATTCTGGATGCCGTTGGGAGGACCTTTATAACAGCATTTCTACAAACTGATAGAATACTAATTTTAGGCAATTGAAGCTGAGAGCAAATGAAATCAGGCAACAAGATCAAGTGATTCTTCCAACAAACGTGACAGTGTGGGGAAGGCAAGACAAATGTATGTTTGAATGAGTAGTAAAGTTAGGGAAGATTTGTTTCCACAAAGGAGAAATGAGCAATTTTTCAGGCCAAAGAAGGAGGCATTGGTGAAAAATGAGTAGTAAAGCAAGAAAAAGAGGATCTAATTTCTAAAGATAGGCTCTAGAGAACAAGGAGCCAAATTAACAGGTGGGAGAGTTAATGTAAGAACAGAAGAAGGATATTCTTTCCTTAAGAAAAGAGGGGGAAAGGAAGAGAATTGATAAAACTGAAGAATTACTGTGTCAGAATGCAGGAGTCAGAGAAAAGTCATGTTGAATGGCATGTTTGTTTGTTTGTTTGTTTGTTTTCAGAGACATAGGAGGTAAAGACTTCATTGAGAATTAAGAAGAGGGGGTGGGCTCTGGAAGATGAAATACATTTATTTCATCCAGAGACTTGAAGAAATACAATAGATTACCTACCTATTGAGAGAACAAAAGGACCGATAAACATCATTGATATCTGGTGGAAATCGGCATGATATCTTTGTAGTGAAAGGAATTTAGAGCTTTGAACATTTTTGTTAGGCTTTGAGATTTTAGCTTCCCTATAGAACTGTTGTTTTGATATGTACACTCGTATATGTGCCGACTTTTTCTCTATATTTAAAAGGGATTAAAATACCCAGGTATACCATCCTTTGCACCCGATGAGCCAGGACAAATTTTTATGGTGGATCTGAGGAGCAAAACCAAAGGGTCCAGGCAGTAAGTATGAGTGATAGTTTAGATATAACATCATTTAATCCACGTGGGATCAGTACTTTCACTGACAAAGGTAAAGCCTGAATGCCTAAGAATAAGGGGAGATGAGGGAAATACAAACTACTCATCCTCAACTACTCACCATGTATGCGAAAGAAGAGAAGATGCTATTTTACCACAAAGATACATATTTATAAAACAATAAATGTATACCAACACATTTTTAAACATCACATTAAAGAAGGGTGATTAAAAGTGGTCACTTCTAAAGAAGCCAGGATGGCTCAGCAGGTTGAGCACTCACTTTGCAGCCACAGTAACCAAGGATCAAATCCTGGCCCCAGCCTATGTGGACACATATGCTGAACTGGGGTATGTGGGAAGCCCCAAGTTCAGTTCTCGCCCTCCTGGTTTGGCCCCTGGCTTCAGGGGGTGTGCCTCCCATGCTGGAGGCCCCTTGTCCGGTTCTGGCCCTGCGCAGCCCCTGTCCACCTGTGTGGGATAAAACCATGTTGAAAACTGATGACATAACCACCTGGAAAACTGATGATGTACAACCATGGAGACTGCTCTGGGCCTTTCCCTTTCTCTCTGTCTCTCTCTGACTCTGACAAAAA
Organism: Craseonycteris thonglongyai; assembly: GCA_004027555.1. Lineage (NCBI taxonomy): Eukaryota > Metazoa > Chordata > Mammalia > Chiroptera > Craseonycteridae > Craseonycteris > Craseonycteris thonglongyai. The sequence goes on along the minus strand of PVKE010048821.1, from coordinate 121 downwards.
AAAAAAAAAAAAAAAAAAAAAAAAAAAAAAAAAAAAAAAAAAAAAAAAAAAAAAAAAAAAAAAAAAAAAAAAAAAAAAAAAAAAAAAAAAAAAAAAAAAAAAAAAAAAAAAAAAAAAAAAA
>PVKE010048820.1:0-11458 GCA_004027555.1 Craseonycteris thonglongyai | reverse complement strand
CTGAGTGATGGGCACATAATACGATGCATGAATGATGTGAGGTGGACTTGTACATCTGTAAACTGTCTAATTGTTACCAACCAATGTAACCTCATCAAATTTAACAATAAATTAAAAAAAAAAAAATGCTTTTGAAGAGTACTTTTTCACAACTCCTACTTTTACTGTCATTAAAAAAATTCTATCTTCTTGAATAAATTTAGTAATTTTTATAGAAAATTAACCAATAACATCTAGATTATCAAATTAGCCTGGTTACATAAAGCTTTATATCATAATTTACAATTCTTTCAGTTTGTTATCAGTTATTGTATTATCTTTCTCATTCCTTATAGTATTTTCTCTTATTATATTTATTAGATAAGGCTAGTTGGTTGCTGATTTTAATAATAATACTCAGGAAGCAAAACACATTAGTCCCAACTATAACAATCAAAATCCCTCAACAACGCCGGTGTGACTCCACCCGTCCCTATCCATGGCCACTTCCTTGGGTAGATCCCTAACGGGGAGAGCTGGGGACTAGTCAAATAATCTCAGTGTCTGAGCTCCATTTGTCCCTTCATGTGCACACACGTGCACACACACACACACACACGCACATGCACACACACGTCAACCCTGCTTTCAGAAGACATTGTTACCTTTCTCCCTCCTGCTTGTAAAGTTTAGGCATCCTGGTTTTTTTCTGCAGAAATATTCTAGGGTATTGCTTTATAAATGTATTGTGAGCCGAGAAGAGGGTACTAGTATTCCAGCTTGAGAAAGAGAGAGAGAGGTTAAATTGTAAATATCATAAGACAATGGCTTCCATGGCTGAAAAAGGTGAAGGGATTAATGAGTACAAATTGGTAGTTACAATATAGTCACAGGAATGAAAAGTACAGCATAGGGAATAGAGTCATAACTATGTATAGTGCCAGGTGGGTACTAGACAAATTGGCACATCACTGCATAAGTTATAGAAATGTCTAATCACTATGCTGTACCCCTGAAACTAATATAATACCAAATGTCAACTGTAACTGAAAAATAAAATTACTTAAAAAAATAAGATAATAGCTTCTAAGGGCAAGATTTATAATTCAGCACAATCTAATTCTATCCTATTTAGTCTAAGAAGCAAATAACAAAAATATAAAACATAAACACTTTATGCTTTAAAAATATCCACCATAAAAACTGCCTAGAGTGTGCTTCAGTGAGAAATATTTTAAGACTATCAAACATATGGGAACTGCAATGTTAAAATTTTAAGTTGAGCCTTCTTAAAACTTGTATTTCTGCACTTGATTAAAGTCTTGTTTAAAATATAGCAGATAATTAAAATTCCTCCAGAACGACTGGCCTGCAGCTTATACACACATTCCTGTTGAGTGTGCTTATCTGAACCTTTGCGATGACGCGTGAAAACCTCACGCACTGTGGTACGTGTTTAGCTCTGGAGTGAAGATGTGTTAGACAAGAAGAGCAGCACTTCCCAAGCCCTGCAGGTCTCTGGGACCAGCGGGCGCTCTTACAAGTGCAGGACGGTTTTCCTGAGGGTGACGTGTGAGCCGGCTTCTCTACTCTAAATAACCTTTCCAGGTGATTCCCATTTGCAGGCAGGTGTCCATCCATTGCACGTGTTTAAAAGGCCAGTAACAAGACCCACCGTCGTCCACGGACATTTGTTTTTGGAAAATCTGCCTCATTCAATTTTCAATTGACAAGCCCTATGAAAAGGTGATCAATTTTAAAAAAATGCCTAGCGTTCATCTCGACAGCTTGTTTTAATACTATCAAAGATGATCATACTCACAATTGCACAATGACAAGCAACCTGGTCGATATTTGCCTCATGGCAATAAATATAAAAATCCTGAAGAGAAGCCTTTTCTTATTTCATTGCCAATGTAAATAGTAACACATAGTAAAATAGTTCTAACAGCTTTTCTTCCTCTTGGCTAAAGTTCCTAAAGCACCTTATGAATTCTATACACAAAACAAATACTATATATTTTAAGAATACTATTTAATTTAACATAATTGGTTCAAATAATGCCATATGAATATAATTTAATATGGCATTTGACATTTTCGTTCCTACCCTTATAGAGATACATTGACCAAAAATCTACACTTTTAAATCCTACCATTGACAACACTGGAAACTTTCCCAAGATCTTTTTTATTCTTTTTATTTTTTCTTTGTGGAGCCCACATCCTACAATCATCTATTTCACACAATTACCCGTTATATACTGGGTACTTGTGATGTGCCAAACATTATGCTAAGATCTTTACATTGTTTTTGTCACATCGTATATTTATATAACCTGATGAAGCTGGTAGTCTTTATTGCCCATTTCACAGAAACAGAAACTGAAAATGTAATAAATTTTCAAAAACCCAACTTGGGCAAAGGCGTTGGCAAGAAAACAGATTTTTAAAAGTTGTGTCTTCAAATATAACAAACCTTAGGTATCCTGAGCAGGGCATTGTGATTATTTCCCAGTTCTTTGGCTGCAGTATATTTCAACTAGGCGTTTCCTACACACACTCAGGATTTGGGATTTCAGTCACTCTGCTTTGTTTTGAGTGGCAAATTATGCTTAGAGACTGAGTTTATGTTTGCCGGCAGTTTATTTAGCATGGGTTTACCATGGAAATTTCTCAAGCCAATAGCACAGAGGATAACCTCTCTTACTAAGCCAATAATGAAGTAACATACTCAAAATCAATGACCGGTTAGTCACACTATTGTCCCAGGCAAGGGGAGGGGAAAGGAATAAAGTCCAAATTGGCTGAGCTGGACCTTTTGATAGGAAGCCCTGGGAAGGGCCAGCCTTAACCAAGAGCTGAGGTCCAGCACCCAGCACAAAAAGAAGTCCCCGTTGCTATGGAATGTTGCTAGGGAACTTACAGGCATCACAAAAAAAAGTTCCTGTTGCTACAGCACGTTGCTAGGGAACGAGGGTGCTGGTGTTGGTGGGCAGCATAAAGAAAAGTCCCTTGTTGCTATAGCACGTTGCTAGGGAACGAGGGTGCTGGTGTTGGTGGGCAGGGTAGGCTGCACCAGGAACCAGTGCCGGCCAGAGAGCTGTGTGTCCTGTGCAGACCGACACTCCCCAACAGTCCTCCGAGCTCTCAGTACAGTCTAGACACCCCTTCACCACAGCGGCTTCTGTGTCTTATCTTAACCCTCAGCTAGGCCGCTCAGGTTGCTCATCACAAACAACAGAGGAGATGAGAATAACCCGACACAACTTGGTCATTCTTACAGCAAAACATCTAAAAACCACTGTTTTTTTTCTTTGTCACAGACAATTGGATTAAAACAACACAAGTCACAAATGGGTGGATCTGAAATCACATCAATGCCAACATGCAACACATTTAAAGCTTTTTCCCCTCTGACTGCTTGCTAAGTATGAGGGGTAGTCAAGAAATTTGCTGGATGGGAGGCTATCAGAGAGGTGGGCATACCGGTGCACACAGTTTGATTGTGTGACTTATTAGTATATGTGCCAAATTTCAGCCTACTTGCATCCGTGTTTTTTCAGATATTGCCAAAGAAGCCCATCAAATATGAAGAAAATCCCAAGTATGTGGATAAAATTGAACTTAGTGCCATCATTAAGTTCCTCACCAAAGAAGGGAAAATGCCTCAAACCATTTGGGAAGAGACGTTAGTGGTTTACGGGGACTGTTGTCCTGGGGAATCCATGGTTTACAAGTGGCACAGCCTTTTCAAGCCAGGCAGAGAGTCAATTGAAGGTGACCTCTGTCTGAGATGCCCTGTTGAGGCCACTTCCTTGGACATTTGCAAAAAAGTTGAAAGCTTGTAGTGGAAGATGCCAGACTGAACACAAAGCCGCTGCAGAAATGGCTGGAGTATCACCCACAACCATTCTGAATGTTCTCCACCAGCATCTAAGGATGTCACCAGTCAGTGCAAGATGGGTACCCAGAATGCTCACGCCACTTCACAAACCACAGCGCACTGAGTGTTCACGACAGTGTTTGGGCCTCTGCAGAGACAACAGAGATGAAGTTTTAAACCAGGTTGTCACTGGAGATGAAACTTGGGTTCATCGTGATGAGCCTGAGTCAAAACAGGGGTCCATGCCATGTCATGAAAAGGGCACGTCACCCCCTGAGAAGTTCTAGGGGTCTCAATCGGCTGGAAACATCATGGCTACTGTGTTTGGGGATAGGGAGGGTGTCCTCCTATCGATGACAAGGATGAGGGTGTCACAATAACTGAGAAGTACTAATCCAGCCTGCTGACACAATTCAAAGAGTCTGTGAAGTAGAAAAGCAGAGCAAAATGGACCAAAGGGCTGCTGTCTTTGCACAACAATGTGTCCGTGGACAAGAGCAAGGTTGCGTTGGCTGCTCTTCACAGCTGTGGCTTCCAAATTTAAACCACCCTCCCTACCGTCCAGACCTGGCTCCACCTGATTATTATTTGTTCCCAAATATGAAAAAACAGCTTCAAGGGAAGAAATTTACAGATGACAAGGAGGTTAAGCTGCAATTTGAGGGCAAAAGCAAAACTTTTTTTTTTTTGAGACTATAAATAAACTTATTGAAAGATCTGAAAAGTGTATTAGGGTTAAAGGTGACTATATTGAAAAGGAAAAATAATGTAGTTTTTTTACCCTTCTTCCCCTTTGTTCCACAAAATTTTTGACCACCCCTTGTACTAGAAAGGACCCTGCTAAGGATGAGTTATGTTTGTTTCACAGAAAAATTGTTTCCCTAAAATATGATGTATATATTCTGCCACTTCAACTGGAGAAATGACTTCCAGTTTTGAAATATTTTTATCTGTGTGGTAAATCAGGTTTCTATGAGAGTCAACAGAGTTTATTACTATACTTTAGCCATGAAATAAGCATATCAATATTCATCTGAGTGACAGGAAAGAATGCACAAATATCTCACCTGTCTTCTCGCCCTCTCCTATGGCATAACACATTCAACTGACCATAATCAATGTGCTTAGACGTTTTCAATGCTGCACAATAAAAAAAAAAAATCAATTAGAAATCTGAGTAATTCTCTGTAATCCTATTAAAAAGTGTGTAAATAGAGTTTAATTGCAAACATTCATCATAGTAAAAGGATTCTGTGACTATGGAAGTGACACACAAGCAGAATTGAATAGGCTGGTTACAATGAGGAAGGAATTTAATGTTCTTCATTGCTGTCCAGTTGGGTCTAGTAGTGTTTGTTTCTTTAATTCCAGTAAATGCTGTCATATAATGTCACTCCTCTGGATGTAGGCCTTCGAGAATGCCCATTCTATCCCTTTAGAATGTGAGTTGGTTCCAGACATGGCAGTTCAAAGCCAAGTTTTCTTGAGGTCTCTGTCTCTCTGTCTCTCTCTGGAACACCAGTAATTCCGATCAGTCCTAGGCAGGCCCTCTTCAGTGTCTGGATTCCATTTGCAATTCCTTCTGAAGTTCAAGATCCCGTAAGAGCAGAAAGATAGTCCTCACAGCCTGGAAGCACACTAACTGCGACTGGCCTTCGGTGCCAGGAAGAACTGACATTCTTCGAAGGAGAAGGGAAGGACAATAGAGCAGTCCTCAATGAATGCTGTCAGGAAGGCCCTACACCAGAACGCAGTGGGGGGCACTAACTATCAGGCACGTTACTCCCCCCTCGGTGAGAGGTGTTGAGCAGATCAGCGGCGAATGCATTTCTAAAACTTTTAAAGATGTATTCACTGGCCACATTCCATTGGTATTTGACATGTCCAGGTGTACCCATTTTCATTTTCGGTTACTAAATCATAGAATTTGTCATTTTGTTTACGCCTCTGTTGATCTAAAAATTAATCATCAATAACAGATCCCACCTTCCTACATACAAAGTTGAAATAAGAAAAATTTAAACAAAAAAATCTCTTGCTATCCATATAAATCATACCATTGAATAAACTTGGAAGTACTAAACTAATTACACGATTTAAGCATTTTCTTATTTCCTCAGTTAAGTCTTAAAACACACAAAAAATTACCCATTGCATTTTAGCATCACATGGAAAAATTATTTTAAATGAACCAAGTTCAAGACAGATTATATCAAAAATATTTTTAGTATACTAATGTTTCTGATGTACGATATTATATAAAGTCTTAGTGACAGGAGCTTTTTGATCCACAGATTAAGATAAGACTTCTAGCATTTACCGGGGTAGACCCTGATCCTAGCCCACTTTGGTACAGAGCCAGCAATCGCCCCTGTGACTGGGTGGACAGGAAATTGAAGTGGTGCCACAGAGAGTCGGAAAAAGGCCAAGGAGGTCTGAGAAATTCTAATTAAAAACCGACTTTAGAAAAGTAAGTATCTGCATCTTTCCACTAAAATCACTTACTAAAAAAAAAAGTCACAGGATGGATGTTGTAGGTCTAAGAATTGCTAGTAAGGAATAGAAAAAGCTGAAAAATCATCCTGCCCGAGAAAAGCTACGTGCTTGAAGTAAGGCTTTAAAACGTCAGGCAATTGGATAAAGAAATGGTGGTACATGTGTACAATGGCATACTACTTGGCCATAAAAAGAATGAAATCTTACCATTTGTGGCAACACAAATGGACCCAGGGAGGATTATGCTAGGTGAAATAAGTTAGATGGAGAAAGACAAATACCATATGATCTCACTTATATGTAGAATCCAAAGAGCAAAAAAAATGAACAAACAAAACAGAAACAGACTCATAGATACAGAAAACAAACCGAAGGTTGCCAGAGGGGGCAGGGGTTGGTGAGCTGGGTGTAAAAGGTGCATGGATTAAGAAGTACAAGTTGGTAGTTAAAAAATAGTCATGAGGATATAAAATAAAGCCTAGAGAATACAGTCAACAATGTTGCAACAACTACGCATATATATAGTGCCAGGTGTGTACTAGACTAATTGGGGGAGTCACTGCATAAAGTATATGACTGCCAAACCATTATGCTGTACACCTGAAACTAATATAAAAAAAATACTGAATGTCAACGGTAATTGGAAAAACAAAACAGAACAAAACAAAACAAAACAAACCAGAAGACATTGAGAAAATGACAAATTAAAACTGTTACTATACAAAGAATTATTAGTTGGGTATTAGAGACCTAAATAGACAAAAAAGAACACCAAATATCACTCAGAAAGTAGCTCTATTTTTGCTGATGAAACCAAGGGAACAGGCTGCTAAATTGTGAAAACTTAGAAATCTGAACGCCCTAGGGGTCTCAAGAGGGCTACGTGGGCTGCTACCCGGGCAGCGGTGGAAACAGCTCCACGTTCGGGGCACATCTTCCAGCTGCCCTTCTGGAAGACTGTGACTACATCCTGTATCCTGAGCATCTGAACGCTTCACTGAACTAGGCAGTCCTTCCCGCTAACCAGTTTTGCAGGTGGATTTAAAACCTATCAATTGGGAAGCTGGGATGGCTCAGCAGGCTAAGTGCTCACTTTACAGCCCTAGGGACTGAGGATCGAATCCCAGTCCCGACCCATGCAGACTCATATGCTGAACTGGGGTGAGCTTCCCATGCGGGAGACCCCCAGCCCAGCTCCTGCCCTGCACAGCCCCCGCCCACCTGTGTGGTATGAAACCAGGTCGAAAACTGATGACGTACAACTATGGAGACTGCTCTGGACCCTCCACCTTATCTTTCTCTCTGTTTCTCTCTCTCTGTGTCAAAAACAATAAAGTAAATCTTAAAAAAAAAAAAATAAGTAAAAACTATCGAAGTGTTCTTGGTATAGTATAAGGTCTAGGCCATGAGACAGATTTCAGCCACATCATGAAGAATTTAAATGGTTTGTAGTCTAAGTTGTGCAGGAGAGTACTTTTGGGTGGAGAGTTACAATGACCAAATTCTTTTTTAAATTGTCCTATCAGGCAAGTAATCCAGTCCACACGGTGTGTCTGAAGGGATCCGTTCCATGGCTGGTGGTGGATGACCGGTCTAGATGGCTGGAAGGTTGATGTGGAGGGTAATGCAGGAGGGATTTCCAAGACGCACCTCCTGAGCTCGGGGTGGGGTGGGAGGTCTGGTTTGGAAGGTGCTGCAACTTACTTCAGTTTCCTGTCTGAACCCCCAGTGATGACGGAGCTCAGGTTCAAGTTGCCGTAACTTAGCTTATGAAGGCCACTCCAGATTTCCTAACAAGAAGTATAAGTACATTGAGATAGTTATAAGAGTAATAAGAAAAAAGAAAGAGAAATGCTTGTTTTTATTCCCTCACTACAACATCTACCTTTTTCTCCTTTGGGATTTTTAGAAAAAGAGAAAAAAAAAATTACTTTTACACTGAAAAATAAAGTCAGGAAAATAACTTGCCCCCTTTTTTTTTCCCTAAATTATCTGATGGCAGAGGGATGATTGTTGATGATACAGAGATACGCACAAACCACCATCTTTTGCACCTTTGATGCCTTCTTGAAGTATCCATTCTCATCTCTTTCAGCTGCGTGCTTCCACTTTGTCGTCTCGTGCATATTCCACACTTTTGCACACTGCCAGCGCCTCCTTTTCCTTGCTTGTACCCCTGGGATTTGGATGGTCTAAAATTGTTTAATGGAGCAAGATTCACTTTCCCAGAGGATTCTGCATCTTGAAACTCCTTTCATCTTTAGCTCTGAAAGAACTGAAAGACGCTGAAATGACAGGAAGTGGCCTTGAAGTGTCAGGAACGATGATGGTTTTGTGTTTTTTCCTCCAGCTTTCCTGTACACGTGCGCCGTAAAATGAAAGAAGGGCCGAGGAAAATGCCTATGGAAGCCCTGCTATCACATCTCTACTTTTCTTGAAGGTCTCTGCTCTGGCCTGCTGTCCCCCATCCTATGTTCTCATGGGAAGCAAACCTACAAAGCTCTTGTGAAGCTGAAACCCTCTTGGCGACTAGAACGAATACAACAAAAACCCTTGTGTAAAAGCACAGAGATTCTTTCTCCCAGAAAAGAATGCATAGTCGAAACATACAGCGCATTCCTGAACTTGCCCTTTCTCAGAAGGATAAGCCTAATAAGCATGAAGAAAACTGAGACCTAACCTAGGAACCCTTTCTTATCACACATATAAAAGGGTTTCCTCCACTCAAATGCTAAAAAACAGGCTCGGGCCTTCCATTGAAAACATTTTTTTTTTTAAAGATTTATTTTATTGATTTTGACAGACAGATACAGAGAGAAACAGAGAGAAGGGAGAGGGCCCAGAGCAGTCTTGCCCAAATTCCTTGGCTCCATCTTCAAAGCCGGTAATGGCCAATCAAGCCTCTGTCACCCGGTGTCACTCTGACCGATTCACATGCCCCCATGTCCCACACACAAGGAAGGACTCTCGTGATGACGCGGGGCCCACCGTGTAAGGTAGAGTCCTCTCCAATCTCAAGGTCATCTGGCCAGCAGCCTACCTTCCCCTGCCACGTAGCAAAGCAGATTCACGAATTCAGGGTGTAGAACCCGGACACCCCTTGGGGGTTACTGTTGTGCCTACAACGGGCCTCATACCGTTCTGGTGAGAAGTCAATGAAATGTCGATGTCACGTGCAAAACGCTGACACACCACCAAGGGTAAGTCCCAATACGCGTGACAAGGAGACATGACTCACTGAACTAACCAACCTCATCCCCAGGAAGCAAGGAGGCGCATACTGACTGGATATCTGTGAGCTCCTTCACCCAGGCTTCGGGGTACGCCCAATCCATTCGGAATCCCCCCATCGATCTCTTCCTGGTCATTCAGGTCCGGTCACATTACGGGTTGAAAGCACCGTCCCATGTGCTTCCCTGAGGTCGTGGTCTCAGCAGCCACAGCTGGCTGAGCAGGGGTGGTCAGTGTGCTGGAACGAGCACAGAGACACAGAGATGTCACCAGATGGACGCATCTGCAAAGATCCTGCAAAGATGTGGGGCATCCAGCTGGAGACTCTGTGGGGGGAGTCGGGGGGCTCTGAGGCTTCCTGTTATGCTCTGCTCTCCTCGGCTCCCAATTTTTCATCTTTTAATCACTCCATGTGCGTTAAGTGGCACGGGTAAGTACTACAGAGGGCAGCACATGTCTCGTTCCATTGGTTCTAAATGAATGGGATCTTTTCACTCCTGGTCAGGCTGCTAAAAAAGTTGCCTGAGGGTGATTTTTTTTTTTCTTTCGCACAAGAAAAACCTGGACAGGAGAAGCTGTGGTTTTTGGCAAAATTATATTTAATGCTTGTTTCAACTCACATCGAAATACAGAACTTTGAGCACGCACAAACGTTTTTTCCACAAAAATAATAAACACGTATACAGGTAACATACATAGGAATTCATTTGTTTTAAGAGAAGAACTTGGTCTCCCACTGTTCAAAACGTAAGTATATGATTCGGGTGTCGACTGCTGGTCACGTCACCTTTTTCCCTGGAGACTATGATCCTTAATTAAAAATATATTAATACTGCTAACTCTCAAAGGAAGATAAAATAATTGATGGGTTAGCTTCTTCAATCAATACTATAAATGCACCCTACTAGTAAAATAATACCTATATTCAATAAAGTAATATCCAATGAAGTAAATGCTTTACTTCATAGCCAATATGAATTCATTTATTATTTATTTCATATTCAATAAAGTAAATGCTTTTTTTGGAGTTGAAAAGGTCACAGTTACTACCTTCTTTATCTAAAAGATGTTTTTAAATCTCAGCTGTCACTAGGACTATTATAATGCATATTATTAATTAGTATATCAGTGATCAAATAACAGATCTAGAAATCCTTCGGCTACGACCAGAAGTCTTGACAAAAACGTTCTGGGTTTAGACTGATTATATAAAAAGAAAATACTGTGAATTGTATAAACCTCAAAATATTCAACTCTATATTTATAATTTCTACCGTTTTGTAACTCAGTGACTACAAAATAAAAATAAAAACGAGCGGGGAATACATTTCAGAGCCAGAATAATGGGACTGGTCTCTTTTTTTTTTTCCTTGAAAAATTCAGATGAGACTTCCCCCAGGAGACAATACAGGGGAATTAGCTCATGAAGGCAGCGAGACTGAGTCTGGGAAGCCACCAGAAGAGCTGCCAGAAGCCAGGGGGCTGGTCCCTGGGCAGCGGTGTGACCTCTTTAGAGCCTTTGCTTCCTCTCTTCTTTAAGAGCATTTGTATTTGAAGCTCTGAGAGTTCTTACAGATCCCCATTCTACAGAGAAAAGTACTCGGGGTCTAGAGATTTGAAATGGCTCTGGGCAGACAAAGCAGAATTGGCACGTCTATGCTCTCCATTTCACTACAAGGGGTTGCCAGTAAGATCCCCACCATCCTCCCCAGTAAGATCCCCACTGTCCTCCCTGTAAGATCCCCTCCATCCTCCCCAGTAAGATCCCTACCATCCTCCCCAGTAAGATCCCCACCGTCCTCCCTGTAAGATCCCCTCCATCCTCCCCAGTAAGATCCCCACCATCCTCCCCAGTAAGATTCCCAC
>PVKE010048819.1:0-11465 GCA_004027555.1 Craseonycteris thonglongyai | reverse complement strand
GTAAGAATGCAAACCTGACTGAGTTTGGGTATGCAAATATAAAGGAGACATAGTCCTGCTGTCTCAACATTTTGCTGTTTAGTAGATGGAGATAGACAAGAAATAAACATTGGTAAATAATGCTTTGTAAAACACAAGGTTTTTCAGCTTTTAGTAATCATAGTATGAAAGAGAATCATCCAGGCCAGCTGTATGCAAAACCAGGAACCTAGGAAAGTACCATGGAAACAAATCCCTGGTTTTAACTTCTGGTTTCTCACTCATTCACTTTGTGACATTGGACAAATTATTTGAACTCCTCAAACTTTAGTTTTCTCATGTGAAATGGGAATAATAATACTAACTGTTGAGCCTGCGGTGGGGATTTGATGAAACGACATGCCTCATTTGGTGTGACCCTCAGTCCAGCTGCAGTACGTGGCGGCTGCTGTGATAATTTTCACTTGTCTCCCTTGGTTGGCTCCCCTCCAAGGGCTTGGTGCCCTTTGCTTACTTGGTGCTGCCGTCCTAGTGGACCATTCTCAGCGGCCTCTTCAGAAATGCACGCATGCTGTGATGCTTCTGCTAGGCCCTTTGTCTCCAGGATCAGAGGGCTGTGTTTCTAGACTTTATCTCAGTCTCCCAATCCCTGCCTGATACCACCCAACTAATCTGGTGGACTAACCTGTGCTGCAGAAGTTATGGCTAAATGTCACTTTTTACCTTGATTAAAAGGGTGACTGGGACAACCTGTTAGTGCCTGTCCTCGGCTTCCTGACTTTTCTTGTGGAGGAGTGAGCTGTGTGGCCCTGCAGCAGTTGCATTTCTGATTCCGATGGTGGGACAGTCCATGTATTCATTAAAATGTGTCTATGATGCAACTCGTCATTTCTGGATGTTGAGTGCACAGTGGTGGACAAAATAGACACCAGTGTCTCACTAAACTTATAGAAAAATGGGACACGAACACTACAAAAACAGATGGACAAGCCAAAAATCTACAGACTTAATAAACACTGTGATAGAAGTGGTATGAGAAGGAAGAACTAGGAATGTAGTGAAGGAGTATATTAATTTGCTAGGGCTGCTTAACGAAGTCCCCCAGACTGGGTGGCTGAAACAACAGGAATGGATCATCTCACAGTTCTGGAGGCTGAAGTCTGAGATCAAGCCGTCAGCAGGCTGGGTTTCTTTGAGGGCTGTGAGAGAATCTGTTCCAGGCCTCCCCTGTAGCTTCTGGGGGGTTGTTGGAGTGTTGGGCATTCCTGGGTTTGAAGAAGCGTCACCCCAATCTTCACATCACGTTTTTCTTGTGTACATGTCTGTGCCCAAATTTCCCCTTTTTATAATGACACCCATCATCTTAGATTGGGGGCTTACTCTACCCTAGCACACTGAACGAATTGTATCTGCAACAACCCTACTTCCCAATAAGGTTACATGTTGAGGTACCAGAGGTTAGAACTTCAACAAATAAACTTGGCTGGGTTAGGAGTGGTTGACACAAAACCCACCCCATAACAGGCAGTCAGTGGGAGAAGGTCTGGCTCTCTGAGGAAGTAAAAGTGGGGGACATTTCAGGAGTAGAAGTTTCCTCTGGGACTCCAATCATGCCATGGAACAGCTGCTGCCCAGCCCTGTGTAACACTGACTCTGTCATGCCCTGTAGCTTGGACTGGGAGTGGAGTCACATGGATTATGCGTGTGTGTTTTGTTACTCATCAGATACCACAGTTAAAAGAGGAAATTAAATCTCCACACAAGAGATGAGACAGGAGACTGTTTTATTATTTGTTCTGATATTAATGTGATGCTTGCTCTAGCTTACAGTTCCCAACAACAGGGCAGGAAATAGAAATCTGGTTGGTGTGACAGATTTAAATAATCATCTGTCATGTCAGAGTTGCATGGCAATTTTAGAAACTGAAGAAATTATCATCTGAGTTTTCATTCATTCACTCAACCAATGCTGTACCAGCAGTGTGCTAGTCAATGGCCACACAATCAGGTGACATGAAAAATATTTAACCACCTGTGATGGCAGGGCACTGACCCAAACTGACAACATTTCTAAACAGTTGGCACAGCCAGCCTGGTGCAAATGCACTGGATGCCAGCCAGGAGTACAATATCGACAACTATCCTAGGTCTCATGGAGCTGGCAGCTGGCACATGTAGAAGTGAAAATTTTCTACGAGCCATATTGAAAAGTCAAACATGGGGAAATTTCTTATAACATATTTCATTTTTCCCAATCATCCAAACTGTTATTTTAACATGTAAACAATATAAAGTTATTAATGCACTATATTACATTCTTTTTCAATAGTCAATTTTCAAAATCTGGTGTGTGATTTAGTATGCTTACAGCACATCTTAATTTGGGCTAGCCACATTTCAAGTGCTCAAGCCACAGGTGGTAGTGGCTGCCTTAGTGAACAGCACAGACCTAGAGGGCGAATGGAGAACAGAGGGCTAGCTCTCACTTTCTTAGAAAATAATGCCCTTTGAGAAACTAAAGATGTAATAGTGTAGTGGGAGTAACATGTTAAAATATTAACTGAATATATTTTTTATCCCCCTTGAAATTACGTTTTCCTATAGCCTTTCTGTCAGTATGCCTCCCAGGAAAGTGATGAGTATCAATATAGTTTTGGGGAGACGGAAATAATCTGAGGCAAGTTCTTGTCAGAAAGGACAGAGATAGGAAAGAGAATTCTTCTGATATGAGTGGGAGATGGAGCGACTGGAGGGAGGGAGGGAGGAAGGGGTGAACCAGCTGCCACCGTCCTTGTGTTATCCTGCTCTCTGAGGGTTGAACCACCACGAGGAGTGACTATGGAAACATCTGTGTGAACATGGAGAAACGTCAGGACATTAGGGGCCCACTTTCGTGAGTGTAGCCTAGGGAGGGCTGCAAGCATTTAGGCACCTGTATTTAAATTCGCTCCATACCCAAAAAGGAGAAATGGCTATACAGTGGAATAGGTCCTGTGTGGTTGACAGAGAGAGAGAGAGAGAGAGAGAGAGAGAGAGAGAGAGAGAGAGAGAGAGAGAGAGAGAGAGAGAGAGAACACTCTCAGGCTGTGGGGAACCACAACCCGCAGGAGTTCTCAGAGCCACCGTGGGCCCTGATAAAGGAACTGGGAGGTACTCAGAGGCCTGGAATCACCAGAGGCGTGGGATCAGAAGAAATAGGGGTAGAATCTGAGGACCTGGCAATCAGAGGCAAATGCTTCTGACCACTTAATGTCAACTTAATGTCCCTTAAAGTCAAAAGGGACACAAGGGAATTCAGAGGATATTGTGGAGGACCAGATAAGACTACCCACTCTTCAAACATCTGCAAAAACCCTGAGAACACAAATCACCATTGTTGAAGTGTGCTTTTATTAGTCAAGGTCCAGTCAAGAAAGCAGAACCCATGATAGGCAGGAGAGAGGATTATGAACAGCGCTAGAGAGGTGTTGGAAGAGTTCAGCAAGTGGGGAGAGGTGAAGTGACCCTGAGGTAAAGGTAAGAAGCTCGGACCTCTCCTAGGGCTTTATTAGGTATTCAACCCGAATACTCAGTATTTCTCTAAAGCAGGGGTCTCCAAACTATGGCCCGCGGGCCGCATCCGGCCCGTGAGGCCCTCTCCTCCGGCCCGTGAAGACCTTTTTATCTGAATAAAATAACATTAAATAAATAATTAAAAACAACATCTATGTTTTGATTCTTTTTTATTTGGACCTCGAGTGTGTAGTCGGCCCCCAAACTGCTGTTTGATAGTTAATGCGGCCCGTGGGCTGAAAAGTTTGGAGACCTCTGCTCTAAAGCATTGGTGGGCATACAACAAGGAACAAAGATTGGAGGTATTTGAGGAATAAAGGAGTTTGATAAAAAGAAGTGACATTGAATGCAAGGTTTGACCTAATTACTATTCAGGTGCAGTCATAGCAACTAGTAGAAACACTTTGAGAACAGCAGCCAAGCAGGTGTGGTCTTGGCGCCAGCCTCAGCTTGCTTAGTCCTGGGGTGGCTTGGCCGCCCAAGGGCTGCTCCACCCTAGGGAGCTGAGGACTTGGGCTCAGAGCTCTCCCTTATTTCCAGTGTGAGGGAGAGCTGCCTGTGAGTCCTCACATTTCTAGGAGCTCGGGCTCCCGGGGAGGTCCTCTTGCTGTTCAAACCACCTGGGGGGTCTGGCACCAGCATTTCTGGTGTGCTGTTGCTGCTGGCAGTTCTTATTCTTCCAAAGCACCTTGCCCCCACAGCTATCAGTGAGGCCCTAATGGAGGTAGAGTGTGAAGAGGCTTCAAGAAAAGTTCTCACTGTGCTCCAGAGGAGTTAATGCTTATTTCCTAGGGGTGATGTTTCCAGCAAACACACTGGAGTCTAAGAAATGATTCTTGTGTCCCCTGGAATCTCACCTAACTTCATCTAGGAAAATGCATTTGAGCAAAGATCTTCTGGTACTTTTGGGGAAAACGTTTCCATCGTGTTGTTTTCTGCTTGGAGCTCTAAGAATTAAAAGAAAAAACCATTGGCAAGAGAAGTGAAAAGAAGCCATAGTTTTATAAATGGTAATAGATAGTCACACAGCGTTGATGTGAAACCACTACCGCCTACACGGTAGAAGCCAAGGTCAAGGATTACTTATTTGGCGGTCATTCAGTGAATATACTATCAAGGCTTTTTCATCTCCTCCCTTCTCCATGTATGCTTTTCTTTTCCTCCTTAAGAGATCCACCAGCATTGTAGCCATAACAATGTCCTTGTGGGAGTGGGTGGGGTAATTGTGATGTTCTAGTACCTGTAAAACTGGTTGGCTTTCTTGCTTATTAGCATCTCTGATAACATACTTGAGGTAAAACAGATTGGAAAAGATGGCAAAAAGTACAATCCAGATATTGTTTGTGGATTTCACTAGTATGGGCCTACTCTCCATCTTTTATGAACGTCTATGAACATAATGCAAACAATTCTCAGTTTCTGGATGTTAAATTACTTTTGCAGTTTGTAATTCAATCATATTTTACCTGAAGAAAAGTATCTTTTATCACAAATTCCAACTTTGGGAAAAAAAGCTATTGAAGTTGCTAAATTTTTCTGTGACGTAAAACTTTGATTTTTTTCTTTTCTTTTTTGTTCTCCTGACTGACAGTTCTTAGAGGTTCAGTGATGTTGCTGAGGGTGGAAAAAGTGTAGCCAAAGGGCATGGGGAAGGAAAGGCCACTAGAGTGGAACAATCTTCCCACAAAGGAAGCCGTGCTGAGCAGGGACCACTTAGCTCGCCGTGCCAGTGAGGAAGGGGTCCCCAAGCAGCTGAAATGTAATAATTTAAGCCTGTCATCCACCCTAGATGCTGCTCCCGCACAAAAGGATTTCATCTGTTTGATTTGTTGCCTGGAATTCTGCCAAGTTTTTCTTCTTTTGAATCACACCCTGGGCTTTCTTTTAAAATGCAAATATCCCAGGGTGTGTTTGACAGTCATTGCCAAATCAGAATTGATTTGACCAGATTGCTTTCCAGAGAAGCTAAGCATTCTTGGAGATTTTAATACACATCAATGAAGAACAGTAATTTCTGGAGCCTCTGTGGAGTGAGGAGCATGCCAAGGTATTTGTAAGCAGTGTGAAATGGCAAGGATAGCTCTTGCTTGTTGGAAATTTTGCCCAGAACTTAGCTTGTTGCTAATACAACCTTTACTTCTAGAGAAGATATCCCTGATGTGCAGAATCACTAGAAACTTCCTTAGGGCTCCTATTTTATATTAATTAAATGAATATTTATTAAAGCACTGTAATGGGCTGGAATATTGAGTAAGGTGATGTTGGCACTTAATGAGCACTTATTATGTGACAAGTTTTGTATACATTATTTTACTTAATCTCCTCATGAACTCATTTTGCAGGCGATGAAACCTAAACCCAGAAAAGTTAAGCCATTAGGTGGAGAGGGTCAGAGCCAGAATTCCAATCTAGTTCTATGTGTTTTCCATGAGCCCTGACCTTTTAAATATTGTGTTTATAAGCTTTTATTTGGACTGTGTGCCTTGAAGATAACTATGTTGTGGTGTAATTGGGTGGTTTTTTTTGTTTTGTTTTTGGCTTAGTTATAGGACACATGTATGTGTTTATTTTTATTAAATATACTATCAACCAGCTTTTCATGGTGCTTAAACCAATTTTCACTCCCACTTGAAGTATATGAGAGTATTCCAGTTGCTCCAAGCCTTTGGAAATACAGTAGACTCTCCGTTAACTGGAACTGAAGCAACCAGCATTCTCAAGCAACTGGCAAAATAATCTTGCCGGTTGCTTGAGAGCACTGGTTGCTTGAGTTCCGGTTGATGGAGAGTCTACTTACATTTATCTGGCATCTACCAATTCCCATGGGTGTTGGTTAACTGAGTCTACTGTACATGGCATTGCCAGTCTTTTCTTTTTTTTTTATTTTGAAATGTCACTCTTTATTCTTTTTTGTTTTTAATTGTTTTTGACAGAGAGAGTGAGTGAGAGAGAGAGAGAGAGAGAGAGAAAGAGAGAGAGAGAGAGAGAGAGAGAGAGATACAAAAACAGAGAGAGAACTGAACTGGGGGGCACTCCCCAGTAGTCTTTTCTAATTGACATAGAACATTATATGTGTTTTAGGTGTACAACGTAATGATTTGATGTTTGTATATATTGTGAGATGATCACCACAATAAGTCTAGTTACCCATATGTAAACACAGTTACAATTTTTTTCCTGGTATCATCTTTCTGTAGCATGCATAGAACTTAAAAAAAGACATTGAATAATTACATGATGAAGAAATATGAAAGGAAATCTGATGGGAGTTCTCATGTGTCTACCTAGAGTAAAATGATCTTCTGTAATAAGGTCAGGTCAGAAGATTTTTTAAGATGCAAATAACATGAACATGGGATATGAGAGATTGCAGGACTCACAGCTGATTGTCCATATACACTGCTATTTAAAAACACTGAAGGATATTTTGTTTAAAAAAGGAAAAAAATTTTTTTCAAGCAAATATATTTAAAGAAGCTGTTAATTCCGTGCAGTGGAATATGAAGAACCCTTATTTTGGAGCAAGCCTGGCGGAAGACTAGTAATTTAAAGTAATTTTTTACTTATTCCATGATAATGTTAGAGTGCCAGTACACAATAGGAATAACTGTACCTCCTGATAATTGGAATGCATAGTTCTGAAAACACACAGATCACCTTAATTGGAAAGAAGGTTTATGATGTTGAGGTAATGGCCTTTGGTTTAGTCATTTGGAGTGATATTATTTAGAATGGGGATTGGACCTGTCTGCTCACATAGTTAGTTAACTTTCAAGGAAAAGACTGCACTGCACGCAGGTAGGTCAGAGCTTAGCCCAGGGCGAGACCATGGAGGAAGATGGGGGTGGTCATGTTGGTGAGTCCTCCTGTCCCTTTCAGAGCTACCCTCCTACCTTTGGTGTTTCCTCTCATCTGCTTCCCAAGTGGCCAGGCTCCTCGAAGACTCCACCAATTTGCTGTCCTTTGGGGCACTTCAGGCAGGAAAGCACCTACTACTAAATCTTCCTCTTCTCTTTCACTCTACTCACACTCTCTTTCACTCAGATGTGCTGCTTCTGTACAGTCAGGGGGAGAAGACTGGACCCAAACTAGAACCACAGAGGAAGGGCAGGGGGTTTGTTCCCCCACCCAGAACACCAGCCTGGGGGAAGGGGTTGAGCTGGTGGAGACCCAGCTGTGCATCACTCACCACACCCTGCGCTTTACGTTGCCTAGAGGTGCCATTTCTCCTATTGTGCACACAGTGGGGACTGTATCAGTCCAGAGAGGACTTTTATGTGACCCATCCATTGAGGAGACCTCTCTTTCTGTTCTGCACAAAAGGCACCCTGTAGCTGCTGGTGGCTCTACCTAAGTTATTATTGCAGTGACCTAGACCTTTAAAACTTGTACAGAGTTCACTTACATATAAGGCCTGATAATTAAGTTCAAGAACTCATTCTAGATAAGTGCTACATACCTTGTTGCTGACTTTTACTATGGTCACCTTTAAAGTACTCCCCTTGGGAAGCTGTGCATTAGTGCCAGCACCTAGTATACCTGTAAAAGCAATTTTGGAACTCTTTTTCTGGAATGGCCATCAAAGCTATCCTCGTATTACCCTTGATGTCCTGAATGTCATCAAAATGTCTTCCTTTCAATATATCCTTTCTCTTCAAAGAAAAAAGTCATTGGGGGCCATATCAGGTGAGTAGGGAGGGTGTGCCAATACTGTGATTTGTTTACTGGCTAAACACTCCCTCACAGACAGTGCCCTGTGAGCTGGTGCATTGTTGTGATGCAAGAGCCATGAGTTGGGGAAAAGTTCAAGTTGTTTTTTATCTCATTTTTTCACACAGCCTTTTCAGCACTCCCAAAGAGTTAACTTGATTGATTGTTTATCCAGTTGCTACTAGTTTATCATAAACAGTCTCTCTGATATCAAAAAAGGTTAGCAACATTGTTTTGACTCTTGATTTGGACTGATGGAACATTTTTGGTCGTGGAGAATTGGCTGACTTTCATTGTACACTTAGATGCTTTGTTTCAGGGTGGTATTGGTACATTCAGGCTTCATCCCCAGTGATAACACGGCCCAAAACATTGTCTTGTCTCTACAAAAGGTCTTGGTAAACTTTGACTCTCCTTTGCTTTTGTTCATCAGTGAGCTTCTTTGGGAACAGTTTTGTATGCCCCTTTCTCATGCCAAGATTTTCAGTGAAGACTTTTGTTTCTCTATTGATGTTTACTTGGTCTGTTATGCTTCTCAGTCAGCTGATGATTTTGATGCACAATTTGATGAAGCTTTGCTATGTTTTCGGCAGTTCTGCTCGTTACTGGCTGCTCTGATTCTCTTTATTAGTAGTGCTTTCTCTCCCTTAAGAAAAATGTTTAATGCATTTGCACACTGTTATTTTCTTCATGGCAGTATCCTCATCAACTTGGACTAATGTGTCTCTTATTTCACTTCTACTTTTTTTTAAATATATTTTTTATTTATTTATTTATTTATTTTTGACAGAGCGAGAGAGCGAGAGAGCGAGAGAGCGAGAGAGCGAGAGAGCGAGAGAGAGAGAGAGAGAGAGAGAGAGAGAGAGAGAGAGAGAGAGAACTGAACTAGGGGAGCTCCCAGTTCAGCATATTGTTCCGCACGGGCCGGGGCCGGGATTTGATCCCCGGTCCCCGAAGCTGCAAAGTGAGCGCTTAACCCACTGAGCCATCCCGGCTTCCCCTCACTTCTACTTTTGCCAAGTTTAACAAGAAATTTAATGTCTGTTTGTTGCTCTAATTCAAGTTCCAACATTCTCATTATGACACACAAAAACACACAACAATATTGAATACCACTCAGCAAGACACAGCCACACATTGACATGAACACAACTGTGAGACAATGATATACCGAGGTTATGAAACACTACTGAGTTTTATGTATGGTGCTGCCAATGTAAGTGCACGGTGGCAGGTTTGTGAACTTAATTGTCAGACCTTGTACATTATTTTATTTGAAAACTACAAAAGCTCTGTGACTTACAATGGGTCAGGGACCATTTATATCTATGGTACACATAAGGAAGGTGAAGTTCCGATTGAGTGACTTTTCTAAAATGCTAGATCTTGATCTTGAACCCTATACTTGTAACTTTTTATCCACTATTCTTTCTACTATTTGTTAAAATGTGAATACTTTTTAAACTTTTTGTTATGAAACTGTGCATTCATATATGAAAATATAGAAAATAAAATAATAAACTCTCGTATAAATATCTATGATCTATATTGAATAATGACTAGATTTGGTTACATTTATAAGTAAATCTCAGGCATCATATATTTTTACCTTTCATAATTCAATTATTATATCTTAAAAAAATGAACATCTGGAGAAGCTGGGATGGCTCAGCAGGTTAAGCACTCACTTTGCAGCCCCGGAACCCGAGGATCGAATCCCGGCCCTGGCCCAGGCGGACCCATATGCTGAGCTGGGGTGTGCCCCCAGTTCAGTTCTTGTCAGGGCCTATGTGGGAGGTTCCCAGCCCAGTTCCTGCCCTGCACAGCCCCATGCCTACCTGTGGAGTATAACTATATAGAAAACTAATGTCAACTATGGAGACTGCTCTGCGCCCTCCCCCTTCTCTCTGTGTCTCTCGGTCTCTCTTGCTGTCAAAATAAATAAACAAACAAACAAACAAACAAACAAACAAACAAACAAACAAACATCTGATTGTATGGCCACAATGCCATTATCACGCCTAACAAAATTAATACCAATTCCTTGATATCACCTAATAGCCAGTTCATTTCAAATAACCCTATTTGTCTAAAACAAATTCGTCAGGGGTAAGTCCAAATCACGGCCCCAAACATCTTTATTTCATCTTTTATGCTTTCTTTCTCTAATTTTCATCTTTGCTGTTGACTTGTCTCTCATCTGGAAACCTAGTAAAATATTTACAACCCTCAAACACACACACACACATGTATTCATTTATTCATGCAACAACATTGATTAACTATTACAAGTACATGCTAAGTCTGTGGAAGAGTTTGAGAAAACAGAACAAAAAGTTACTTTTAATCACCATCCCCCCAAAATTTTCTCTTGCCTTTTAAAAATTTCTACCACCTGTCCCCCCCCTGCCCCCCCAGTTCTCTCCTTGTCTGCACCTATCCCTGTACACCTATCCCTGGGCAACCAACTATCTGCTTTCTGTCACTGTAGGTTAAATTTGCATTTTACATTTTTATATAAATGGAATTATACAGTATGTACACTTTTTCATCTGGTTTCTCTTACTCAGTATTATGTTGAGATTTATTCATGTTGTCCCCAATATATTCCATTATATAGATATACCACAATCTGTTCATTCTTTTTTTTAGGATTTTATTTTATGGGTTGAGAGAAGGTGAAAGAGAGAGAGCGAGAGCAAGAGTGAGAGCAAGAGTGAGGGCAAGAGTGAGAACGAGAGAAGGTGTGAGAGAGAGAGAGAGAGAGAGAGAGAGAGAAGAGGTGAGGGCCCAGGGTGGGCTCCATAGTTGCACATCATTAGTTGTGACATGGTTTCATTCCACACCAGTGGATGTGGGGCTGTGTGAGGCAGGAACATTTTAACATGTTAACTTAGTTATTCTGAAGTCTCTGTCTATATTTTAACATTTTAAACTAAGTTATTCTGAAGTCTTTCTCTACTAATTCCAACATCAATATCATTTGTGGACATGATTGGTTATATATATATTTGCTCATCAGTCACATTTCTCTCCACTTTCTTATAGGTCTATTAATACTTGATTACCTGCTGCTCATTGTGTTTGAAGTTCAGCACAGGCTCTGCATGATGTCTTCCACCAGAGGGTTTTCCTTTTCCTCTACTAGGTAGATAGAGTGCGTTATCTTGTGCTAACTTTTCTTTTTTCTTTTTTATTGTTTTTGACAGAGAGAGAGATACACA
>PVKE010048818.1:0-11458 GCA_004027555.1 Craseonycteris thonglongyai | reverse complement strand
TATTTATTGAGACCCTGCAAGTGCTTCAAAAACAGTTTGAAGAGAGATTTCTGCAGTTTACAAATATCGAGTCAATTGTCTCCTTCTGTATCAATCCTTTTACTTGCCAAATAAATGGAATAGAACTAGCCGCATGTATTGCAGACCTTGTTCAGGGGAAAGCAGAAGAACTAGAGTTAGAAATTTTGAACCTTAAGAACGATATTTTGCTCAAATCCTTAATATCAGAGGACTTATGGAACACAGTCGACAAAGAAAGGTTCCCATTTTTTTAAAAAGCGGCATATAAAATCAAATCGTTTTTCAGGTCAACGTATTTATGTGAATCTTTGTTTTCAAACATGAATTTAATAAAGTTACGATATAGATCTCGACTTACCGATGAGCATCTTAATAATTGTTTGCTAACAGGGTTGTCGTCATACTCTCCTAATTACGAGGCACTGGCCAATGAAATGCAATGCCAAAGATCACACTGACAGATTGTTTTTTTTATGTTTTCTTTTATGTTTTTAAAAATAATTTTATTATACGTGTGTTTTTTATTTACTTTGTATTACGGTTTGTATATATGTTTCTTTGTGTGTATATAATTTGTACAAGAAATTTATTATTTTAAAATTATTTTTGTTTATTATTTTTTATTCTTGTTCAATAATAAATATCATTAGAAATAGATGGTGCCCGCAGCTCTACCAATATTTTAGAATGTGCCCTAGGGTATAAAAAGGTTGGGAACCCCTGCTTTACATCCTCATGACAATTTTTTAACTACCAATCTGCACTCACTTCTTAATTCCTTCCCCTTTTCTCAGAGGTCTCAAAAATTTGCATTGAAATACTAATTGGTTCAGCATAGAGAACTGCACTGTGGAGATTGAACTGTAAACAGAGTAGGAAGATGCAGGGTAGAAAAAGGGGCAGGGGTTTGAGGAAAGCCTATACTAAGTCTGGAGGAAGAAGCTTGGGAAAGGGGAAAAAGGGCCAGAGTGGAGATGCTTCTGTATTGTGCTCCTCTCTGGTTAAAAGTCTTAGGTGGAAAGGAAAGATGCAGAACCAGGTAGGTTGAGAATTTCAGAGGGCTGCAGGATTGAGTATCACTTCCTTCCAGAACTCTCAAAATAGGCCTTCTCATTCAGTGAACTGACCCACCCTGGGCTGGTAGGGTAGAATTGGTAGCAAGTTGTATTTAGGCCTAGATGAACCCTCACTCTGTACTCTAGCACAAAGTTAAACCAATCCAGAGTCCTTTTGAGATAGGAAAAACTAGTAACCGTCAGCTGTCATCCATCAACTGAAGGCAAAAAGCTATGAAACAGAATGTGGAACTAGTTAGAATCAGCCAAAACCAAGATGGTGGCAAGGCTCACTTCCAAGTAACCTCTAGCCACATTACATGATCATTGTAGTATCTTTACATGCTAAATGACATATTCCTCTGTGCCATGACACCTCCCAGAAGAAAAAAAAACACATTCCCATATTTAAACCTGACTAATAAAAACCATTGCTGGAAGCAGAGTCAGAGCGGTCTCTTGCCCAAGGGCAGCCTCTACTCTGCCTGTGGAGTAGACCACTTCTCAATAAACTGCTTTCACTTTATTTGGTTCACACTTGAATTGTTCCTGCAGGAAGCCAAGGACTCTCTTCCTGCAACACTTTCAGAGGGGCAAAAAAGGCATCTGAGAATGTAGGACCTCTCAGCATATGAAGAGTCCTTGAGCCTACTTGAGAATACTATGTCATGTGGAAAGGGGACTCTTAGCAGAAGCTGCAAGGCCAGGGAACTGTGTATCACCCATGAATCTCAGAGGGTCCGCAGTACTGGTGGGAAGGACAGCAGAGAGAGAAGATAGTAGGAAGAGACAGTGACCAAGCCAAGAGAACAGGTGATGAGCAACACCAGCCAGAAATAGGTCCAGAACAGACACAGTGAAATTCCACAGAAAACCAGCCAGGCACACCCACCCATCCTATACCATAAGGCCCCTGCACTTCCTTTTTGGACACCAGAAAGGAGGAGGAAGAACATTTATGAGGGCACAGCAACCCTGGTAGTGTGCACAAACCTCAACGGACTGAATTTTAATCCTGATTTGAGTATGCAAACTTAAAGTAGCAATATCAAGTGTTTGATTGGTGGCTGTCAAGTAAATTTGATTCTCTATGGAAAACCATTTATATTTCCGCATGAGGCAGTGTGTACAAACAGCCTACAACACAAAGGTGCACACCATGTGCCATGAAGAAATTGAAGAAAGGAATCAGTGCATTAGTGAATAGAGTATTTTTTATGAGACTTTTAACAGGATTTTAAAACTGTGCCTTAGTGAATTTATGGGCTTTTGACAAGTAAAATGAGGTAAAGGCATTTCAGATGGCAGAAAAAAGTTGATCAGAGTCTAGTAAATGAGAAGAGGTGGGAAGTATTCAGAAAAAAAGATGGTCCAATTTGGGTGAAACCAAATGTCCTCTCTTAAAACACTATGCAACCAGAGCTCTATGATTTATACCTCAATAACAAAAAATGTATTTTAAATACTACTGCACAAAAAGATATCTTTTAAATGATAGAAACTAAATGTTACTATTTATTCCATCTTCATGGTTATAGACATTACATAGCAGGGTGGATAAACAAAGTAAATAAAGCAAACTCTCCCCCCACCCCACTTAACCTGATACAGAATTTTTTTTAACCTTATACAAAGTCACACAATGAGGATGATACAGCATTTTAATGATATACAGGTTGGCTTAATTCATTGACCTTGATTGAAAGCTGGTAACAGAAAATTTTTGCAATTTAGGATCATCTTCCACAGCAATGCCAAGGATCTTAATTACTGAACTACACTATGAGCTCTGAAATGTTCACTCTGACATTCTTGAAGCTTTCACGTCTTGATCTCACACTTCTTAAGGCAAGAACTATCTGTTAAAAGCTTCCTTTTGGCTAACCCAATCTACCAGCAATTTTAACAGTTAAGTTACTATATAAAAATAAAACGGTTCTCCTCAGCATTGATTGAAACTGCTGTGCTTGGGATCCATTTTCAGAGCATTAGCTCCCTGAGAGAAAAGAGATATCCTAACCAATTGCTTCTATGAACAATGACCCCAGTACAGTGTACGTAATACCCTTCACAACATAATCCAAGAGGTCAGGCAACCCTGATCATCCTGACAAGTTTATCAGTCTTTACATACATGTAGGTATATTTAAAGTTAATCCCAGATGAAGTATTGAAACCATAACCCCAAGAAATTCAGTATTAGCACACTGAGTTCCTGCAAGGTGCCAGAGCAAGTGAAAAATCATCCTGAAGCAATGAGTGATGATCCATTATCTTTTACAAGTCAGAGGAAAACATCAAGAAGGAAGAAATAAAACCACCCCTTCCTAAACTCATCAAATTGATGGTTATCTTCACAGCCTTAATTGACAAAATACAGAGTACTCATTTCCTGATTTGAGGAGTCCATTTTCTTGGTAACTATCAAGGTCAAGAAGAGCTTTCAGGCTTTTCTTTGCCGCGGCCCATGAACTCCAGTGCATCAATGGGGGTCTCCTTCTCCTTTGTTGCTTTCTGAACACACTGCTAATAGCGCTTGAAGAGGTCAGTGCACAAGTCCCTCCAGCTGTCCCCACTGAGGAACTTCTAGACAACCCAGTGATTGAAGCACTGATCATATTCCTGCTTCACATCCGGGCAACCCTCCCCTATGCTGTTCATGGTGGTGGCAGTGGTGGCACACTGATGTCTAAAATATGTCCTGAGCTGAATGACGTCTGGAACCTTACCCATTCCTTAGAAGACCTGCTGTCTCTGTCTGTTTCTTGTCTCTTCTTACAAATGAAATAGACAGCCTTGCCACCAAATTGTGTCTCTAGTCAGGAATTCTCTCTTGCTCTGTGTTCAGCCTTAGCTCATAGAAAATGAAACCTCCATCAATATTTTGTCCTTTGATCAGATACTGTGACAGCTTTCATCCTTCTGCCTACTCCCATTCCTGAGATGGAGGCAGGGCTGATAATACAAGGAGGGTGGTGGTTTAAAGGGGTGGAAAGTAGCGTCCAGGCATTTTTATTTTCACAAATCTTCAAAGGTGATTCAGATAGGCAATCTTGACCTCTTTTTCTCTCATTATTTTCCCTGCCTCCATCCCTTCATGTCAATTTAGAATACTTTTTGGTACATATTTGTTGTCAATAAATATTAGTTAAATGCATGAATGAACTGACAAAAAGACCCATCCATTTTTCAAACTTTAGCATACAGTGGAATCACTTGTTAAAATATAGATTGCTGGGTTCTACTTGAAGAATATCTGATTCAATAGGTCTAGGGTAGGGGCCAAATTTACATTTGGCAGTTGATGACAAAGCTATTGGTAGAGAAGGAGGGTACACTTTGATAACTGCTGGATTAGATCAATATGGAAATCCCCTAAATACTGCATCTATAACCCACAACTAATTGATACTTTAGAATGTTTTGCCCACCATTTTTCTGGAAGCTTTTAGAAAAAGATATATGTATGTGTGTGTGTGTGTGTGTTTACATATTAGAACAATTTAACAACATAAATTATAGGCACTAAAAATTGTTTCTTTCAGAAACTGAATTTTTATTCAGGATTCTGGGAATCAGAGACGTTTGAATAAAATGTGAATTATCATTTTTTATTCAAGGGTTAACATTTTAATGATGTAGTAAGATCAAAAAGCCATAAAACTTCCATTATTTTACCCAAAGTGGACTCCTTTAATATCACATCAAAGCAAAAATCAGGCCACCCTTTCTGGAGTGATGGAAAATTGGATAAAGAGGAGTCCATTATCCGGGGGAAAATCCATTTTGAGAATCTGAACCTGCCCTGTTACCTTTATACCCCTACAGGGAAAACAACAAAATAACGCTGTTTTTACATTATGTCAAGTCTCCACAAAGCCAGGTTTTTGTCTTGTTTTCCAGGCACTGTATAAAGACCACAGTTGCTTAATTAAGAAACTCTCCTGTGAAAATGTGAGGTTTTTTACTTCTAAATAATGTCTAATATTCATGTTGGACCATAACTTTCCTTGGAAAGATTATTCTTGAACTTTCCTAATCTATATTTCCAATTCTACTAGTTCTCTATACAAAGATACCAATGTTTTGTTGGATCACTGTTTTAAAAAAAGTTTACTTTTTAACAGTACATATTATGTTAACCACGTAGACTCTCACTACTTAGAAATCTAAATGGTTAAATGCCTTTGTTTCTTCAAGCTCCCTCAGAGTCATTAATTGCAATATACCTAATTGAATATATTTTATAATAGAATGCAGATAAAAAATATTTAAACTACAAATGCATGCCTTTTCCTCTCTCAGAGCCATACTGCACATGAAATTCCCAATTAAATGTCTGGCACAGATCTGAACTACACAGCTCTAAATCACACAGGTCCTCAAATTCACCTACAAGCCTGATTTCGATACAGTCCTACACTGGACAGGAAAGATGCTCATAAGGGCAGAAAGTATCATTTAGTCACAGAAGTGTTCATTGATACAGCCTTTTTATTAAAAATCTCACTTATCCAAAGACTGATGCTTATTAAGGTGGACATAATTTCTTCCAGACCTGAGACTTCAGCTCCTGATTTAGTTTCCTTGCTATCTTTTATAAAACATGAAAAATTAATTACTCCTATATGTAATTATTATTTGTAATTGCAAGTTGTATTTTGTGCCAATTGCTCCCTGCTGCCCCAGTGTTCTATGAATATATGGAATTTTATATTATACTCTAATTATACATTAGAGAATTTTCCATGTATCTGCCAATGGGTTATTTTACAAAATTGCAGGCAGATATTGGTATCAAAGACTTTCATAGCAACAGCAAAAATAGATCTTGATTAAGATCACTTTTAGGAAAGAAAATCTAACCATTTTTCACACAATTTGGTAGAAATTCATAACTTGGCCTCCTGAGTAAATGGAGGCTAGCTAGCAGAGGTGGTAGAGGTCAAGAGAAGGAATAGATGCAGAGCTCAGGCATGAGAATGGAAAGCATCAGGACAGATGAATGTCAAGATAGAAAAGGAAGATGTTGGCAAGAGAGCAACAAGAGCAAGAATGACAAACAGCATTATAAGTTTGAGAGGCAAGGGTGTAGGATGAGTGGCAGAGTCAGGAAAGTAAGGACACCAGGTGAGCACATTGAAGGGGCATGGAAGATTTATGCATGGGTGACATCAGCAGAATGGTGCAGACAGGAAGCAGCCAAGGCTGTGACTATAAAACTAATAGAGTGGCAAGAAAGCGAAGATGGTAGCAAAACAGACAATCCATTTTGATTGTCCTAATAAGCTTTAATTAATGGTTTTGACTGAAAACCTCCTGTGATGGCACACAGCAACCTCCAGAGCAGTTTGAAGAAACTGCCAGGGTATAGACTGGCTGATAACTGAATACATAGCTTGAGCTTCCTTTATCCAGTTGTTTTACACTGTATGGGTGAATGGGCTGAATTCACTAACTCCTGATCAGAATGCAGAAAAAAATAAAAAGCTATAAACTGTATTTCTGTCTAGCAGCAACCCTTCTTAGGAGGGTTAAATTAATATATCAAGATATCCTATAAATAAGTGTTTAGAACTGTCTTTGCATAATATTTTGAATTCCTGAGGCAAGCTACCAGGCTAGATGTAGAAAACCCACCAGCTGTCTCTAACTCATATTTATCTGTTGTCCTCAGAAATAAATGAATGTTGAATTCAACCCTTAGGTTAGTGGTCCTCACCCAGGCAGCATATTAGAACTATATAGAAAAAGTATGATTATATTGTTTTGTCTAAGATGGAGCATGAACATCAGTATTTCTTAGAATCCTCCCAGGTAGTTGTAAGAATTGAGAGCTTTTGCAACACAGGAAGAGAACGCAATAAGAAAAACACAGCTCTAAGAACCACAATATTAAAGTATGTTCCAGGACGTAACTAGGATATCTCAGAACCTCATACAACCTTTGCTTTTACTACTTCATATAAAAGAAGTAAAACCTTGGCTGATATGATGAACATGGCTCCCCTCCTGAGGTCACTCTGGCCCTTTTTTCTTAAAGAAAAAGAAACATGAGAACTTGTTGCTTAATCATACTTTAAGAATATATCTGATAAGTTTAAATTTCTATGTGGGTGAGTATTGATGGGTATTGTTGCTCCTCTGTTCATTAAGAGTTGTACAACGTAACTTTTCAGTTTCTGAGTATGTATCCAATGCTTTGAAGTGACATAAAGGGGGGAAATGTCTATATTTCTAATAGAGATCTGAAGCCATGGGATGTTTTAGCCAAGACAATTGTTAAAAAGCAAAGAAATGGTTTCATAACAAAAGAAATAGATATTACATCAAAAGAATGCTTTCTAAAAAGTAAAATTGGGAAGTGGAGATAAACACAACTTTTGTGAACTCAAGAAAGTCATTTTGATAAAGCAACAGTATCTAATAAAAATTTAGAAATAGTTGGTTAATAATAAAACATAAGTTTTTAAGTATACCTAGAAACACAACTAACTTTGAGGTCTTGTGTGCTTATTAATTGGCTGATGAACATTAGCTATGACTTATAAATTTAAATAGAAATAATCATCCTGTCAAATGTTCGATAAAAATGAATCTTAAGTCCTATAAAACACTGTAGGCCATATGAGGAGAGGAGTAGTATAATGTTAGCACACTATTCATTTAACTGCTGAGTTAAATCATCTCCATGTCCCATGGCCACATACCAAAAGGACATAGTATTCAAACTTTTCTAAGGTGGAAAACCCTCTTTCTAAAATAATAATAATAATAATAATAATAATAATAATAATAATAATAATAATTGTCTAAGGAAACACAGTAAGTAAAAACCTTCCCTGATTGAAACCAAGCTGTTGGCCCAGAGCTCCACATTCAGCTTACTCTTAGCCCCTTCAAGCCCTAGCCCACTGAGCTAAAACCAGACTTTTACCACATATCTCCTCATAAGATGAATTATTTTCTGTTAGGATCATTGGTTTGATAAAGTGAACCTCTACCAAATCCCCCTATAATAGAATCATAGGGCAGAAATAATTTTGATTTAATCTGGAACTCCTGCTACCCAAGATATTTTTTTTAATATTAATTATTATTCGGCAAAAAGACTGGGGTACTATTTAATAAGAAAAGTGCTGAACAGCAGGCAGTCAAAATCTAATTTCAAGTAACTCCATAAAAAACGATCCACTGAAATTTGAATGAACTCAGTGTAAAAGGACTTGAGTGCAGAAAACAAAGGAGGTATAAAAGGAAGGGAAATAACCAAGTACCAGACAGTGTGCTGGCCCATTACATAGACCAGGGGTGTCAAACTCAATTAAAACACGGGCCATTTGGTGCAACAGGCAAGATTCACGAGGGTCACATCACATTTACAAACGTTGCCGGAACTGAGTCAGCGCGTTTACACACGCCCACAGGCCCCCAGGAAAGGCACTGGGCCACGTGTATACTTGTCTTCAGTAGTTAAAGGGTTAACGAGAGAATTGTGTGTACGGTATTGCCTCGATCTCCCCTAAATGCTATTTTCTTCATAACAATTTTTTTCTATTTTCATTTTATTTCAGAGCATCGTGGGCCACAAAAAATTACCTCAGGAGGTGCATGCGGCCTGCGGGCCTCCAGTTTGACACCCCTGACATATACCAACAGAGTTAATCCTCACTGCAAGAGCAGCTATTACTTACTTTATACAAATAAGGAAACTTGGGCTTAACACAGGGTGATAATGCTTAACCTGATGCTTTGCCCCAATTCCCACAATTGGTTAAGAGGCAGAGCTGGAATATCCAAATCTGAAAGTCCTTGCCATCACACTGGCAAAGAGGGTGCCCCCTGAGAATCATACTTTGAAATCTATTTTGAAACCATGTGGAATTCAAATATGAATAATACGGTATATCTCATTTATAATGAAGAAAAAGTATCAAATTACTAAACAAATACTGCTCACCAATTATTCTTCCTCCTGGCATTCATGTGCTAAAAATACTTCAATCAATATTAAAGTGAATAATAAACGTGATAATTCAGTGGGAATACAAACCTGGATATTTGTTGAAATTGTAAAATACCCATCACAAATCCCAAAAGTCACAATGAAGAGCTTTACATTTCACCAACAACCAGTGAGGTCTTACTATAATAACATGTCATTGATCATATTACTTCCACATGAGCACACTTTTGGAAAACTAGTTATAAGACAGTCGTGGATAAGAAACCCATTATCAAGCTCTCCAACAGCATTCCTCGGATTAATCACATCGACATACAATGGCCAAGAAAAAGCCCGAGCCAGTGATATAATATCACTACTAGTCTAAGAAATTCAGAGAAGCTCTCAGGGTAATTTAAGGACGTTGTTTGCAAGAAACAGAAAGCCCTAATATATATAATCTGACGTTCACTGGGAAATACCAGTCTTAGTTCAAAAAGTGGAGTCAAGAGTTTGAAATGCCTATTAGATATCCATATTGATACTGAAGAAGTTATTTATGATTCTGGAGTTAGAGGAAGATGTTTTCAATAAGTTTATAAGTCACAAAGTAGACAGTATTTAAGTCCTTGGATGAAGGATAACCTAAGCCGTACTAATGAGGATAGCTTTAAAATACTATAGTTTTTGTGGATTGGGAAAAGGAGGATCTGAAAAAGAACGAGTGGTGAGTAAGGCAGGAAAAAGCCAAGAGATATTCTCCAAAGCCAAGTGAAGAAAATGTTTCAAGAAATGGGTAATTATGCACGAGGGCTATCTGGAAAAAATCCAGCCACAAATGCCTCTATTTCTCATATAACTTGGCTGGAAACTTTCTGGACAGCCCTCATATATCAAATACTAATTTACCAAGAGCTCATCGGAGACAACTCTTTCCTATTCCCCCAAACTTGTAATTGCACAATGCATGCCAAATTTGATCACTTTTTATAACCTCACCTTCTACTAGTCTAGTTCAAACCATGACCATCTTTCCCCTGGACCATTTCAGTAGCCTCTAAAATAGTTATGCTACCTTGTCTCCTGCTCCTATGGCTAATATTTACTACATTGCAGCCAGAATGATCATTTTAATCCACAAAACGCAGTCACAGCTTATAGACTGGAGGAGTCGTTGCTAAAAGAAACAAAGGACTCAAATTTTGTATTCTTTGTACATTCTTTGTAGTTGTTCATGATAGTAAGAATAAGAACTGTGCCTCTGTTAGCACATAGGGTCCAAGGTGGGACATAAGCCAGGGTATCTCTGAATTATGGTAACAAATTGCTAAGTACAAAACCTGAAGTTGTATTCTGAAGGAGGTGATAAGATTAAAACAGAACACAAAGCAAATCATGAGATACCAATTGAGGGGTTAGAGTCTACGGTTTAGAACAAGGTGTGAGGAGGAAGAATGGGAGTAGGCATGGCCTGCTCCACCCAAACCACCTTCTTTAGTAGTTATTCCCAGTCCTTGCCCCATGATAAAGGGCCAGATGTAGGCAGCCAGATATGCTTACTCCATGTGATTCTCCAAAGCAAGATGATTGTTCCAGGGACCATCATGATACACATGGGTGGGAGGCGATCATATTCTTCTTCTAGAAATTTGCATTGGGATGCTGAGAGCTTCCAGCTATTGCAAGACAAAGAGAAAGAAAAGTTACCAAGTGATGAAGTACTAGAAACACTATGAACTGACTGTTGAGCTCCCCAGTGCCTGTTCCTCCTAAGGACTAGCTGTTCATCATTCTCAGGACTTCCCAAGAGATTTCTCTGTAGTTTTAATAATCTCTGTAGCCTTTAAAATTAAGATACTTTGAGAGGATGTCTTAGTGGTGAAGGGCAGAGAGCTGCTGTCCCCAAAAGAGCTGCATGTATACACTAAGAAAGGGACAAGAAAAACACAAGGTCAGCCTGTATAAGCCCAGAAAAGACCATAGGCACTCAGAGAATTTAAAGAACCACTTGACTTTTGTTTAGACCTGGTTCCAGCATTGCAAGACATAAATACTTGCTTGCAGGAGAATAACATAAAGAATTTTAAGGATAAAATCTAGATTTTTTTTTTAAGTCATTTGACATTGAAATGCCAAGATTTTTGTTCACGTGGATATGAATTTGAGTAGGTGTAGCAGTTTTCTATTGTTGTAAATAGAAACTGCTTAAAACAACATAAACTTGTGATCTTACAGTTCTATAGGTTAGAAGGTATAGGTTTCACTGAGTGAAATAAGGTATCTGAATGGCTATACTGCTTTCTGAAGGTTGTCGAAAACAATCTGGTTTTTTTTTTGTGTTTTTTTTTTTTAATTTATTGTTAAATTTGATGAGGTTACATTGGTTGGTAACAATTAGACAGTTTACAGATGTACAAGTCCACCTCACATCATTCAT
>PVKE010048817.1:0-11454 GCA_004027555.1 Craseonycteris thonglongyai | reverse complement strand
CTTCAGTGCATATTTATTTCTATTTTACTTTTTGACAGATAGAGAGAGAGACAGAGACAGAGACAGTTAGAGAACCGAACTGTGGGAACTCCCCAGTTCAGCACGTGGGTCCTGCCTGGGCCGGAGCCGGGATTCGATCCTCGGTCCTCGTGGCCTCAAAGCGAGCGCTCAACCCGCTGAGCCATCCCGGCTTTCCCCTCCCTTCTAATCTTGGTTCATCCACAACCAACTCTTCAGGTTCAGTTCTTTCTAAATCCTTCATCAGTCGAGCACATAACAGCTTTGTCAGCCCCACCAAGTGCTACATAAGCAGAAGTCTTGATAGCCAGGATGAGCATCACTGATATTTGCAGTACTGATAATTACTATAATGATAATTCTATTAATAATACAACATATAAATATGGGCCAGTTTCAGCTTAAAGTGTTTGATTTTGGTTTTTGGTTTTTCTTTTTTCAGATTTTGCCTATCACTATGATGTTGGTTTAGATCTTCCATGGGGCTACAACTTAATATTTGTTGCCTAAGGTATAGTTCG
The DNA here is from genome assembly GCA_004027555.1 of Craseonycteris thonglongyai. Lineage (NCBI taxonomy): Eukaryota > Metazoa > Chordata > Mammalia > Chiroptera > Craseonycteridae > Craseonycteris > Craseonycteris thonglongyai. The sequence goes on along the minus strand of PVKE010048817.1, from coordinate 10,915 downwards.
TGGGACTGGAAAACTGACCTGTACCCTGATTAACTGTATGAACTTTTAACACCTTGCTTTGTTGAGTGAGGCCTGTGGCAAGGGAAGAAAAGGCCATTGCTCTCTGTCTACTCAGGCTGTTCTCTAGAGTTTAGTTATGAGGAGAAAAAAAAAATGTCTTGAACAAAATGACATATCTACATGATTAAATATTGCCCTTTACATTGACAATATATATTTACTGTACTAATATATATTATATGCATTATTCTTGACTCTGAGTATTCAAATGTACACAAGACAAACAGGAATATTTAGAGTGTAAATTTCTGCCATTTTATGAAAATATATCTTATAATATCTGTTAAAAACAACCACATTACATACTTTGTACTGCAAGCTTTAGTTTCCCCCACTACTTTTGAATATTTAATATATATATGATAAAACAGTGTGCTTGGCAAATACCTATATTCTAGAAGTAGAAACTTCCACCAAAATTCTGAGGTACTAAACTACCACCAACCCAAAAGAACTACTCTTAGATTAAGATACTTATCTCTCTCAGAAGCCTGTAAAACACATTCAGTGAATAAAGTAGCCTTACTACCATGAATAAATATTGCACTTCTATAATTAATTTACGGTTGTTCTTACACGTTTAATTCTCAGGGCTTTTTTTAAATTATGAGAAAATTCTATACCTATCTATCTACCATCTACCTACCCATCTATCTATCTATCTATCTATCTATCTATCTATCTATCTAATATATTTTCTTTCTATATCATGTTAACTTTCCTGTTTGTGTCAATACCCTCTTAAAAACTGTATCAAAATGCTAGTATTCAATATTTGGTCATTTACATTTGAACAGAATTAATAGATAGCTTCTTTCTAAAATATTTGTCATGTTTTGTTTTATTTAAGTAATTTATTATTCATTGTAGTTGAAACATTAAGTGTGATTGAAACCAGTTGTAATAGCAAATATGGCCAACATATTTGATATAGTTCATTCAGGGATGTATAAGTCAAAGAGAAGGCAGATTAAGTAAATTTTCACATTAGGTCTATTTCACTTTCATCATACAAATTTAACCTGTAGTTGCTGCATGTATTGGCCACTGAATGACGCTACCAGCTTTATTTAGCATTTGGAAACTGCAAAAAATTAGTTTATTTTGGAGACTTTATTAGCTTATTTAAAAATACATTTACACTGGATACCTACTATTTTCAATGGAAAGAAATTGAATAGTCATTGTCCTCAAGGAATTTGAAGACTACGGAAGATAAACTAAGAAAACAATTTTATGAACTGTGAAAAATGCTACTAATATATACATGTTATTGGAGTACAAAAAAGGGGACATATTTCTGACTTTAAATGTGTGTGTTTGTGTGTGTGTTTATGAATAACTTGAAAAAGAGCAAAGAGAAGTCTACAGAGTAGAAAATTTTAAGCTGAGCCTTAAAGATGGCACATGATGCAACCAAGGGAGGAATAATGGAAAAACATTCAGACGAATAATAATTGCAAAGACTGGAGCCAGAATAGAGGATAAAATCATCAAAAACAACAGTGCATTGAGTGTTCAAGACAGGTTTTGGATCTCAGCAGAGACAACAGAGATGAAGTTTTAAACTGGATTGTCACCAAAGATGAAACTTGGGCTTCTTATTATGAACCTGAGTCACAGTAGCAGTCCATCCAGTGGTGTGGAAAGGGTATGCCACCTGCTAAGAAGTTCAAGGTGTTGCAATCAGCTGGAAAAAGTCACGGCTACTGTTTTTGAGGTAGGAATGACAATTATAAGGGTGTCGCAATGACTGAAGTGTACTATTCCAGTCTGCTGAAACAATTAACAGAATCTGTGGAGGAGAAAAAAAAGAGAAAAACAGACCAAAGAGGTGCCTTCAGCATGATAAGGCACCTCTGCCCAAGAACAAAGTTGTCTTGGATACTCCTCATGACTGTGGCTTCCAAACATTAAACCATCAGCTCCCTGATTATTATTTGTTTCCAAATATGGTAAAATAGCTTTAAGAGAAAACAAACATTTTTTGGAGGGTATAAATAAACTTGTTGAAAGATCTGAAAGGTATACTGGGGTTAAGGGTGAACATATTGAAAAGGAAAAATAATAGTTCTTTCCCCCTTCTTTCCTTTCATTTTGTGAATTCCTTTACCACCTCTCCTATAAAGGAAAGTTTTTAAAATTTTATTACACAAAAAGAATTGGGATAAGGGGCCTAAGTTATTTAATTAAGTTACTCATTAAGTCTACAAAATACTTCACCAGTTCTTTTGAAAACTGTCAAAAATGAAAATCTTTTAAATGTCATAGCCAAAAGGGCACCTAAGAAGAAATAATAACTAAGTGTAATGTAGCCTGGATGGGACCCTAAAACAGTAAAAACTAAGACAATCTGAACAAAGCATGATATTTTATTAAACAAAGAAAATCTGAATAAAGCATTAAATTTTATTGAATATAACATGTTAATAATGGTTCATTGATTTTAATAAATGTAGGTTGATAATATATGTTATTAACTGAAAATTCTCCATATTATCTTCTCAAGTATTTTCTAATTTAAACTTTTATAAAATAAAAAGTTCACTAGAATATTAGTAAATCATGTATGTATGTATGTATGTGTGTGTATATATATATATATATATATATATGGTAAAATTCTATTACTGACGATGAACAATGTGAGAGTAATGCATAATTTAACATAAAATAAATGTATTAAAATACACTGTATTACTCAAAAGACTGGTTAATTTAATATCTAAATTTGTACACTTAATAAATATATATTTATGGCCTAATAAACGATCTTTTTTTCTTTTTTTTTTTTTTTGTCACATATGAATGGTTGAAAATGTCCTGGACTCCCTAACAGTTGAAGACATGTTAGATTAAAATTTGTTATTTTATTGTTCAAATCTATGCCATCACTAATGCTCTTATAGCCAGTTTGATCTACGGTATCAATAATTTATAATAACACGTTATAACTTCTGGTTATGATGGATTGGTCTATTTTTCTTTTCTGTAGTTCATTAGTTTTTTACTTTATTTATTTTGACTTGACTTTATTAGGTGAGTACATGATATATTATTGTACCTTCCAACTCACCATTTAAAACAAGGACTAATCTGTCTTTTACTCATTTCCAATTATGCCTTTTGTGTCAACAATTTTATAGTTGGGTTGTATTCCCTATGTGACAATATAAACTTGTTCAACTGTAATTAAATCACTGATTCCAATTAATATTATATTTGCTTCCATCCAATTGCCAGTACCCTTGAAATTATATGAGATCATGTAACTAGTTTTGGTTAATGGAATACAGCCAGTGCCATGAGTCATGTCTAGATGGAGACATTACAGATCTCAGGCACAATTTTCCAGTCTCTCATTTCTCCTGTTCCAACAACATAGGAGGCTACAAGATAGGAATGAAGATAACTCACTTCTTATATTTTTGACTGAATTCTATCTAAAATGTATTATGATGTTCTTTATCTTAAACAAAAAGCCATTAAACATCATTTAACATGTTCTCAGTGCCAGTTATTTTTATTAATTAAAATACATAATTTTAATGTATCTTCCCAATACTTTCAGCTTTCATTTCTGCTTTTCAGGGTTTCTGATCCTTTTCAATTTGTTGCTTGCTCTCTGCTGTGATTTGAGAAATGTGATCAATTAGTATGAATATAATGTGGGTAAATACAAAAGCATTAACAATTGTGGAAGTCTAAGGAAGATACAGTGTGAATAAAATATCAAAGTCCTTTCCAATGTTACATTGAAAAAAAAATCTCAAAAATAACTGATATGAGAAATAATATGTAAGCAAATTTCTGATTCAAATAGAAATTTCTATAATCTCCTTTTGTGCCAAGAAGCAGACCTAATCCAAGTCTTTAACTCTAGGAAATTATAGCTTTGAGCTTTTTCTTGGAACAGAAATAAGAGACTGCATCACTGACCTTATTTCTGTCCCGAAGCTTGAGGTAACACTGTGGTCTGAGTTGTGGGGATTACTTAAACTGATGAAGACCCCAATTGGCTCTAGTACCTATCCATTGAAAAAGAGAAAAAGAGGTAACTGGTCCAGTCAAGCTCCAATCTTAAATTCCATTAAAAAACAGTCAAATATTGAGATTTCAACACCACTGTCCATGTGTCTGAATTCAACTATAGAAACACAGGGAGCATTTTCTCTTAATAAGAAAATACAGAATTTAAATTAGCTACCCGAATTCCAAGAAACTGCAAAACACATGTAACTCTGTCACACACAAACCCCTCTACACAGATAATTTTACAATGTTTAAACACAATCCCTCTTTCATTTCATCTAAACGTTACAGCAAAACCTATAGGTGGCTCTACAATATTTTGAGCTTTAAAAATTATTATGCAAAAAAAAAAATGGAATAATGTACTTAGACATCACACACCTTCATTTATGTGTATTTCTTACCTTCTCTAATCTTTTTAATGTCCACTTTATTCTAAAAGAAGAAATCCAATATTCATGAGCTCATAGTAATTTATTTATCTTCTTTATTTCATAGAATCCTAAAACAACTAAAATCCAAGACTAATAAGGGGTTTGAGGGGCAAGCATGTGAAAGAGCATACACCAGATACCACAGTTATACTCAGAATTGGATTCACCTCCATGTTCTCCTGAATTAGCCATGTGGATAAATTTCTCATATTGCACAGTTCTCTTAAATACATTTAAAATATTCCATGCCCTTAAATGCGAGGGTGAACGATGGGATTCTTCACTTTATATTTAGATGCTTTGTCTTACATAGACATGGTCAGATTTTTAGCATCTCTAGTCACAATATAAAAAGGATAAATACATTTTTAATGTAGATAACATAAGTATTATTTTAAGAAGTTACATCCACTCTCAGTATAAAAAGTTATTAAATAGCTTTGCCCACAATATCTCCACCATTATCGACTATCAGTTATTGAGCATCCACTAACACTGTGCTGGACATCAGTGAGACATTTTTATTGCTGCTTAAACTTCAGCTAATCTGCCAGATTTATTCCGACACCACGCATACTAACACACATCTTGAAAAAAATGCAATGTACCATCGCTAAGTACTTATTTCAACAATAAAAGTTGTGGTTTTTTTCAAATCTGCTGATTCAGAAACATTGCAGAAAGCAAGAAACATAATTGCATTCCATAGCACCTCTTTTGTGCTTCTGTCAGTTTCTAAAGAAATTTGGCAGAACAAAATTAATAGCTGAGAAATACTTGTAGGGGAAAACCCTTAATGGAGAAAAAAAAATTAATGTTTTACATTCATGGTGAATCCACAGTCTTTTATTGTTTTTATTGCTGAATTGAAAATAGCATCATGAAACCACAAAAATATTTTTAATTTATAGTAAATTACAAATGTGTTAAGTTTACTTAAGGAATACATGAATATGTGGAATTCAGATAAGAGAACTTACAAATAATTCTTAGTTTTTTAAAAAGTGTACCTTCTCGATTAGTATGATTTTTAAATGTCCATTTTGTTCTACCAAACAGTTTAACAACAGGTTTGAGCAAATAAATACACTCTTTTCAAGATCTTATATTTGAACTACATTGTTATCATTTTGAAGAAAATGATTCATTGGGCTAATATTTAGAGAATTATTATAAATCTACAAAGTCATAGTAAAACAAGAGTAAAAAAATAACAATGTATGTTGAGTTAAGCATATTTACATGCCACTAATATCCTGTTCTCCTTAGTTTCTAAGAACACAAGGGATTTGTATATCCACACCTTCTTGAACTTAGACTTGGTCACATGACCTGCAATATGTAATCAGAAGTAATATGTTTTGTTTCCAAATGGAAGCCTTTAATGGTTGGAGCTCAGCTCTCTGGACTACTCTCTTAATTTTTCTCTCTCCCCTTCCCCACCTTTTATTGTTAAATGTACTAGGGTTACATTGGTTAGTAATAATTATATAGATTACAACGATATATGCCAGACAGAAAAAGCCAAGAACCACGTGATTTCACTCGTATGTGGAATATAAAACTGAAAGCAACAAAGAAACAAAATCTCATGGACACTGTCAATAGTTTGATGGTTACCTCTACCTTTCTTCAGTAAGAGAAGCAGGGGAAACCAGGATGGCTCAGTGGGTTAAGCACTTATTTTGCAACCCTGGGGTCCAAGGATCAAGTTCTGGTCCCAGTCCTGGCCCTGGCCCGTGTAACCCATATGCTGATCTGGTGTATGGCCCCAGCTTGGTCATTGCCAGGGTACGTTTCTCATGTGGGAGGCCCCTGGCTGGTTCCCACACTGCATGGGCCCCTGCCCACCTGTGTGGAGTGAAACCATGTTGAAAACTGATGGCGTACAACTATAGAGACTGCTCTGGGTCCTCCCCCTTCTCTCTGTCTCTGTCTCTCTGTCAAAAACAATAAAATAAAACTTAAAAAAAAATAGTGGAAGCACTTGCTGATGTAAAAACAACCTTCAGCAGCTGTAATTGCTTAGACCCGTAGTGGACTTTGCTTGAGAGAAATACAAACTGCTTGATTTAACTCACTGATATTTTGGAATTTGTTTCTATGGCATAATTGAGTCATTCTGATGAATATGAGTACATGTAATAATTATAGGTTAAAACTACACATTCTTAACATGACACATATGTAGTTTATAATTTATTTTTGACCTGACAACGATGAACAGTAAATGTAAGACATCAAAGTGGAATGTTTTAATTTAAGGTGGTAATTCTGTTTATTCTTTTGTCATTAGAAGCCTTAACAAAATTAGCCCTGACACTGGCTAGCCCCTCCCATACTGCACTCTTTCTAAGAAAACTATCAGAGTTCACAGGCCCCAAGTGGGCAGCAACTGTCCTGGTTGTGCTCTGAGATTTTTGCTGAGTAACTCCAGGGTCAAAACTGGCACCAAACTAGAATCTACTTTAACCCAGTGACCACAAGTGTTTCCATTCTAATGACTCTCTGAGACCCTGCCTCATCCAACTGGCATGCTGCATGAGGCTTTATCTAAACCTTGGGGACCCAGCAGGTGGCAGCAGGCCTCAGACATCCGGGCTTTTTACAGAATTAACCACTATGTCGCATACCTAAAATAAAATAATAATACAATATTATTTTATTAATAAAATAATATTCAGTTTCAACCATAATTTAAAAATTAAAAAAGGGAGAAAAAGATGAAGGGGAATAAAAAGTCCAACATTTCAGGTATAAAACAAATAAGCATTGAACCTAAAAGAGTGCTCTCAGTAGAACTAGCACTCTGCTAGCACTCTGATCTCTCAGACTTCCAGGTTCCAGAGCTGTGAGAAATACATTTCTGTTGCATATATAAGCCACCTAATCTATGGTCTATGTGCTATAATAGTCAGAACAAACTGAGATAGCTTTATAAAGTAATGAAATTCCTTTCTGTCTTTGCAATCTCTTAGGGGATTGTCAGGGATGTGCATCACATTCTGGTTTAATGCTTATTTAATAATAAAACATTTTTTCTACTACTTATGTAGAGAAGTTTTCTGGGTTGGAAGAATTATATTTTTAATTATATTTTCCCAATAGGATGTGATGCCAGCAAAAACACTATCAGATAAATTAAGTGCTAAGTAGTCCATGGTAAATATTCTGTAACACAACTTCTTAAGTCTACCTCCCAAGGAGTCATGATTGCGTTCGTGGTATCAAAAATTGGCAAAAGCAGAGCCATTTTAAAATGTGACAGCCATTCCAGAGAAACTGCTTAGCATGTCCTCGTTCTCGAACTTTTGAAATGTTTGAACTGGGCAAAATAACTTTTGATGGGGCCAAGCCAACACTGTATTTCAAACAACTGTTTTTAAAGCAACCAAAAAAGCAAACATCTTGACTATAAGGACAAAAAATTAAGGGCGTTTAGAATTAGGAAATAGCCATGCATCACTAGAGAATAACTTAAGCTTATTAGCTCCAATAGAAATTTCTTCCTTCTATTTATGTAATTATTTTCTCCCTCTTTCTCATGAAAACCCCTTGCCTTTACTCCATAATCACAATATAATTTGGGTTTCTACCTGAATCTATGCTTCTGGATTGTAATTGTTTTAGATCTCAATAAACACTGTGGCTTCTCATTTTGGCTTTTTATTTTTAGGTTAATACTGGTGACGGATTTTGCCTGTGCAGGGTGAAATTCTGCCAACTTTTGCAAAGCTCCATACTTAATGTCTTATAGGCCCAACTATCTCACATAAAACCACAGCACCTTTGCCTAATGTAGGCAAGAATAAACAAAAACTTTAGAAGTCTACTGAGATTCAGGGAACAGTTTCCTACCAGTACATATGCAATTTTTTTCTTAAGATTTCTTAATAAGAAAACTAGTGATCACCTATGCAAAATTGCATGGCAACCATGCACGGATGACCATAATGTGGACCTTAAGTAATCAATTCAAACCCTAAAAAGAGTAGATTGGTCCAAGGACCTAATATACATAGAAATGTAAAGAAATAGAGTGGCATGGTTTATTAAAGATTAAAATGTGTATTTTTCAGATTTGATTCAGCTGCAAGCAAATATAAGCAATAAAACTAAAAAGCTGTGACCTAAAGAAGCAACATCTTTTCTGTTGCATAGTCTAAAAAATTACTATTCTTAAACCAGATGAGCTCAATACATTTACTGTCTTCAGAATTCTACCTACTAAAAGGAAGAAAAAAATGTGCTAGATCTTAGAAAATCTAAAAAGACCTTTTTATACCAATTTCTTTAGGCAAGGATTGCTTCTATTTCCACATTTACATAACTAAGAGAGGTATTTTTTCCAAACCAGAATAGAGAATATCCTCAAGGTGACTTGACATTTCAATCTCTAGGCAGAAAACAGGTTGGTACAACTGTTTCAAAGCACCAGAGGCCTAGTTACACAACAAATTTTATTAAATGGCCTGCATTTATTGCAATGCCTAAATTCCTCTGTTGTACAGGGATCCTTTGTTTCCTATTTGTTCTGTTCTCTTGGCCCTATAGGATTTAACTCATTCATTTATTCACAGTCTAAGACTGTGTCTAATTTTCTCAGTATCAGTGCTGTTGTTGAAATCATACCCAAGATGTGATCATTTTGGTAAGAAAAATATACAGGTGGATGCTGAATGGTCCAAAAAAATAGGAATGGATATCAGCTACTTTTATTGGTCCAAAAAAGCTTCTCCATTCTTCTGGAAAAGCAGAATCTATCATTTCTTCAGGGGAACTCATTTTCCTCACACTTGTAACCCAGGTACAACTACTAATTGTTAAGATCACCATAATTCCACCCTGCACACCTGGCAGTAGGGGTGGATATGTGTGATCCAAAGAGGCTAAACAGAATTTCCCTTGTATATTTCTATCTTGTTAGACTAACACATTATAGAACTTGGAAGAAGACAGCCATTTTGTAGGCACTGTGCTGACTAAATGAGACTTTCTACATGAATTTCAGATGGAGATCCTTCTTGCTATTCTTTCTACCTTTCCTAGAGTTTGGTATATAAATAATTTTCTTTGATTTTTCAAGTTGACAAGAATGGTAGCTTGAACTATTGGCTCCAATTCCTTACCTTTTCCTTCATCTACACTCATGCCATCGACTCATCTAAAGTAATATATTTCCCCTCATCTTATATTTTACCTATGCCACAGCTTTGATTTGGGTCATTTGAATCACTTTGACAAAACAAGAGATTAGGACCTTGGACTAAGAAGCCTCCCAAGATTCTGCTTGCCATGTGGCACATCTGCCATCACCAAGGTAATACTATACTTGGGATAACCTGCCCCAAGAAGGTAGAGCAGAATCACATTGATGACAAGGTCTGCTAACTGTAGCTTAGATCCGCCACTTGTGAGCTGGCCTTGAGGTAAGCGAGTAATAATACATGGATGCTGTTTTAAGCCATTAAATGTTGGGGTGGGGGGAAGCCGGGATGGCTCAGTGGGTTATGTGCTCATTTTGCAGAGCTGGGGACCGAGGATCAAATCCCGGCCCTGGCCCGTGCGGAACCATGTGCTGAACTGGGAGTTCTCCCAGTTCAGTTCTCTCTCTGTCTCTGCATTTCTCAATCTCTCTCTGTCAAAAAACAATTAAAAATAAATAAATAAATATTTGGGGAAGCCGGGATGGCTCAGTGGGTTGGGTGCTCACTTTGCAGTGCCGGGGACCGAGGATCGAGTCCCGGCCCCTGCCCGTGTGGAACCATATGCTGAACTGGGAGCTCCCCTAGTTCAGTTCTCTCTCTGTCTCTGTTTCTCTCTCTCTCTCTCTCTCTCTCCTCTGTCAAAATAAATAAATAAATAAATGTGGTGGTTTGTTACATGGCAATATCAGATTAATACATATAGATCCCTTTGCATAAATTCTTTTACTACCTCAAAATATCCAAGTTTCATTTTAGTTACTGGCACTCATAGAGCACTAATACTGATTTAATGACTGATGAAATAATTGTTAGCTTCCATCCTAGAGAGAGCCAAGAGTTGCTAGGAAATTCTGAGCAGGATTAAAAATTCCTTGATTACAGCATCCTGATTCCAGAAGTAGACTCTCTAAGGAATTTTTACTACCCCATGGTCTTTGTTCTTAAATTAAAAAAAATATATATTTATTTTATTGAATTTTGACAGAGAGAAACAGAGACAGAGAAAGACAGAGAGAAGGGGGAGGGCCCAGAGCAGTCTCCATAGTTGACATTTGTTTTCCATATAGTTTCACTCCACAGGCGGGCACAGGGCTGCGCAGGGCAGGAACTGGGCCAGGAGTCTCCCACATAGGTCCCGGCAAGAACTGAACTGGGGGCACACCCCAGTTCAGCATGTGGGTC
>PVKE010048816.1:0-11459 GCA_004027555.1 Craseonycteris thonglongyai | reverse complement strand
AAAGACCTCCAAATAAGAAAGGAAACAATAAATTGCATAGAAGAAAACATTGGCACTAAACTTATGGACCTGGGATTCAGGGAGGACTTTATGAATCTGACCTCATTGGCAAGGGAAGTAAAAGCACAAATAAACAAATGGGACCTTATCAAGCTAAAAAGCTTCTGTGCTGCAAAGGAAATCATCAACAAAGCAAAGAAGCAACCAACCAACTGGGAGAAAATATTTGCAAACAATGCCTCTGATAAGGGGCTAATATCAAAAATATACAAAGAACTTGTACAACTCAACAAGAAAAAACAAGCAATCCAATTAAAAAATGAGCAGATGACCTTAACAGACACTTCTCTCATGAAGACATACATATGGCCAACAGATATGTGAAAAAATGCTCCACTTCACTAGCAATTAGGGAGATGTAAATAAAAACCACAATGAGATACCATCTTACACCTGTTAGAATGGCTCTAATCAACAAGACAAGCGATAACAAGTGCTGGAGAGGCTGTGGACAAAAAGGAACCCATATACACTGCTGGTGGGAATGTAAACTGGTACAACAACTATGGAAGGCTGTGTAATCTTTAAAGATGTTTGTACCCGCATGTTCATCGCAGCACTGTTCACAGTGGCCAGAACATGGACACAACCAAAATGCCCTTCGATAGATGACTGGATAAAGAAGATGTGGTACATTTACACAATGGAATACTACTCAGTGATAAGAAATGATGAAATACAGTCATTTGTGGCAACATGGATGGACCTAGAGACCATCTTATTAAGAGAAATAAGTCAGACTGAAAGAATCTGGAAAAATATGACCTCACTTAGAGGTGGAATATAAAACTGAAAGTTACAAAGACACAGAGACCTGTGGACACACTCAATAACTTGGTGATTACCTGAGGGAAGGGGAGGAGGGGGGAGGGAGAGAGGGAGGGGAGGTGGGAGTGGGCACCAGATATATGGTGTTGGAGGGGGACCTGATTCTGGGAGCTGGGCACATAATGTGATGCATGGGTGATGTGGTGTGGAGTTGTCCATTGGGAAACTATCTAATTGTTACCAACCAATGTCACCTCATTAAATTTAACAATAAAATATAATAATATTGAAAAAAAAAAACACACAACTACATAGATTGGAGCAAAGAAAAACAAGAAGATACACACTATAAAAGGAAGATTAGTATACATAACAGGCTTTGTTGGATTTAGGTAGACCAAGTTTAGAAGGTGCTTTATGATATTAAAATTGTATATTTAAAACAAAAGGAAAGGCTAAATTCAGGAATCTAGTAATTAAAATCACAATATTAGACAAATAATAGAATATTACAAACAAATAAATAGGAAAGAAAATAATTAAAAAACAAATCACTTAAAAATAAAGAAAATGAACTAAGCCAAAGCTGATGACTTGAAAACTCTAATAAACTCGATAAATCACTGGCAATATCTACAAAGAAAATGAGAAAGAAGACAAACATTTCCAAAATTAGGAATGAAAAAGAAGACAGTATAAAACTGACATAACATTTTAAGAGGATATTATAAAGTGATTACTCCTTAGGAATTTCAAAACATATGAAACAGATCAATATCTATAAAGAGTCAACTTACTGAAACTAAAACATGAATATACAGAAAATGTGAATAATATCATATCAAAAAATATTTTATAATTAAAGATTAATTCCATCAAAGAAGTCAGTATTTTATGTCTTTCCACAAAGAAAACTCTAGGCCAGAGGTTTTCAACCTTTTGGCTTCCCCAGTCCACACTGTAAGAAGACTTGTTTTGGGCCATACATAAAATACATTAACACTAACAATAACTGATAAGCTTAAAAAAATAAACTCATAAAAAAACCTCATAATGTTGTTTCTTTTTTTAAAAGATTTATTTTATTGTTTGAGAGAAGGTGAAGGAGAAAGAGAGAAGTGGGGAGGACCCAGAGCAGTCTCCATAGGTGCACATTGTTAGTTGTGACAGTTTTATTCCACACACATGGATGTGGAGCAGTGCAGGGAGGGGCCTTTAGGATGGGAGAACTTTTGCCGCCACCTCAGTGGTTACCAGTTGCACCACGGTTCTGCATATGGGTATGCACGGGCCAAGGTCCAATCCCAAGACCTCAAGGTTGCAAGGCAAGTGCTCATCCTGTGGAGCAATCCTAGCATAACCCTCAAACTGTTTTAAGAAAGTTTACTAATTTGTGTTGGACCACATTCAAAGCCATGCTGGGCCACATGTGGCCCCTGGGCCATGGATTAGACAAGCTTGCTCTAGGCCTACGTGGCTATATTGGTGAATGATTCCAGGCATTTAGGGAATAAATAACACTAATTTTGCAAACATTCATCCAGAAGAAAAAAAAAGTTTTATAAAATTCCTTTTATAAAACTGGTACAATCTGGGCACAAAACTTAACAAGGACATTTCAACCAAAAAAAAATTCAAACCAACATCTCTCCTGCCACAGATGCCAAAATCCTAAATAAAATATCAGTAAAATGAGTCCAGTGACATTAGTTAAAAAAAAAAAAATTGTGCATGAAAATCTAGTTGAGTATACTCCAGGAATTTAATTTTAGTTATTCAAAAATCAATCATTATACTTCATTATATATTAATAGGATAAAGGAGAAAAATAAACAATCATATTCACCTATGTAAAAAGACAATTGATAAAATTTAACACAAGATAAAATTTGTAATCAAAATAAGAGAAGTAAACTTTTAAAAATCTTTTTAAATTTAAGAGCCCATCCTATAATATTTTTTATTAATAGTCCACCTTTTTTGTTTGTTTTCATTAAAAGCCTGCCATTTTAAATTTTCTTAGGATGCTTGAGACCAGAGGGACAAGGTTCATTCAAAGAACTGATGCCAACCTTCCTAGTGGAAGACCCACAGATCTCGGCTGAGTTCGTCCCATAGTGCCCTGTGTTCTGCTCCCCACAACGCAGCAGGCTAACAATGTACGTACCCAGCCTTTCGGCTGAATGACAGCCCAAGCAAATCCCACACCACTCTTTCATCTAGATGCTCAGAGTAGCCCAAGCCTGACCATACCCATCTACTCCCTGATCCCGCAGTAGCTGGTCCGGGGAGGACAATGTATTGCTGTTGTGAGTGGAGCAAAAACCAAGTCATGTTTCTCTTATGAAGTTCCACAAAGCACAGCATCTCTTCCTAGTTTATTGGAAATAAAAGTTTCTTACACAATCACAACTTAACTTTAAAACAAGAAGTACATTAGCATCTTTATTACAAATGTAATTGCTTTTATTTTTCTTTGTGGGGATAGGGTCACTAGTTAAAATACACCACTGTAAAATCTGCAATTTAAATTTCATTTCATGCTGCACTGTAGAAATAGTTTACATAAATAGCATCCATTAATCATTTAAAACAAAGGTTAAATGTAAATTAGGATCCTACTATTTATTTATTTGATGATATTTATAGTTTTCTGGTAAAGTTTTATCTTTATGAGGGTTAAGAAATTAAGGTTTTTGAAAGTAAAATGTGTTGCAACTAAAATTGACAAATTCCAGAACTCAATGGGCCTTGACAGGGTGACACAGCATCACAAACAGCATTTGAACTGAAAAGGCATGCTAGCTCTCGTCACAATTTTAATTATGTTGCAAGTTTATCATTCAATTTCTCTCCAGAAGACCTATCTACTCATATTAAATGACCACATTGAACACAATTTTGAGAAAAAACATGATATCTTTCTGGTTGTTTTAATTTTCTAAAGAGTGTTAGAATGCTGGTTTGATGATTTTTGTTTGTTTGTTTATTCAACAGAAGAAGGTATTATAGAAAAAGGAGTAACATTAGTACAAATAAAGATTACCTAGTTAAAGGGGCATCACCAAAGGGATAAAATACCTCAGTACACACTTGATTTCAGTGGTTTGTATACATTATTGTGTATCCCTTTATTAAGAAATACTTCTGTAACTGATCAATTGGTATTCATCATTCTAAACTACTGCTCTGAGGTCATCACAGTCAGTTATTTTAGGTATTTCCATTCTTTGTTTCTGATGGTTTTACTCCTTTATCACAGTTTTGACATGACACTTAAGAGTGACAGTTTGCACTGCTGAAAACAAGGTTAAATAACCAATTAGATATGTTAACATTTTACCAAAGTTCAAAATGAAAGCATAAAGCATCTCACTTGCATTCAAGTTATCTAAAAGAAAGAGTATTTTGATGTGTAAAAACCCAGAAATAGTAAAGATCACGTCATACAATTAAAAGCAATTATAACAATTTACTGAATAAAAGTTTTGTGAATGTGGTCTTTTTCTCAATCTCAAAATATCTTATTGCACTGCATGTAAAGTGTGGACATGGTGGACAAAGAGAATCATTCACATTTTAGGTGGGGTTGGGTAGAAAGGTGAGAGATTTCATCATGCTATTCAGAATGGCACATCACTTAAAACTTAAGAATCACTGATTTCTAGAATTTTCCACTTAATGTTTCAGACCATGGTTGACCACAGGTAACTGAAACTTCAGAAAGTGAAGACTTGGATAAGGAGAGGACTACTGTGCTTTCATAATGCTCTCCATAATATTGTGTTTTTCTTTTTATATTGGTTTCACAGGTACCAGAGAACATAATGCTCAGACATTTATAGCCCTTCTATAGTGATTAGCCCAACAGGTCTGTTTCCCATTGGGTAACTTACATAGCTGTTACAATACCATTGACTTCCTTGTGCTGATATCTACATCCATGGCTATATATATATTTCTAAGTAATAGTTTACATTTAACATTAATTCATATTAATTTCAATGGGTAGGCATCAATATAATTTGTGAAGTGCTCCCATGGGGGTGGGGGGAGGGAGCACTTGTGCCGTCCCTTACTAGTGTAAGACAGCAATTATACTTTCAACTCTTTCTGAAGAAATGATCATCAGAACATGTTAACATGTTTAAAAAGAGAGATTACTAATTGCAATGTCTTTTAGAGATCAGAAGTAAATGAGTCAGGCTCAGGAAATTATAAGCAGGACTTTGGCAACAGTAAATCTTACAGTGAAGCCAACCTACAATGATTTCCATTAGAAGTCTAACTTTTCGTTACTATCTCTAAAGACAATGTGGCTTGGGTTTGCTCCTTCACAAGTTTTCCTTTAATGTGAGCACAGAATTAAAATTTAATATCTCCTGTGAATATGAAGCAATATGTGTAGCAAGTACACAAGGGGAAACTTTATAAATTAATTTACATGGTGAACAAATGTCATACAAAGTACGTTTTGATACTATCCTGGAAGGACAAACATCAGCCCTTGAACACCATATGTGGTCTACATTATGGCTTCTTGGCACCAATCCATAATCTATTTCCAGCAGCCACCATTTCAAAAATTTATGAGAACCTGGAAAGCACAGAAGGCCTAAAGAAATCACTTGAGTTCTGCTGATTAGCATAGTCATTAAGCCTAATCAATAAATGATGAGCCATTTGTGAAAAACATATGGATTAAATTACATCTTGGCTTAGACCATTCAGAAAAGAGTCATAAATATTTTGCCCCATTGTTTGCTATGTAAACTTGATGTCAAAACTGATTCCATAACAGATAACTGAAAAAGCTTGGGTTTTCTCTTCTCTGTAGACCAAAATTATAATGTATTATACCATATTTTTTAAATGTTTTCAAATAATTCACTATAGAAGCTACTGAAATGTAAAATAAGTGGGATATAATAAGAACTTTAAAACAATTTTTGAATAGCTCCTAAGAAGTGCTTGAAAGAGAGAAAACAAACAAACAAACAAACAAACAAAAAAGCAGCCAAAAGCATCTATGCGAAAAGTAGTATAAAGACTTACTAACACTAGGTTATGATTAACCTCATTAAGTATACTCTTAGGTACCGGTTTTGAGGTAATTTTCAGCTCATAAAAATCCACATTTTTGTGGTCATATAACGATAGAATCAGAGAACAGTAATAGTAAAACTGGGTTTTGAAAAAGTGAAATACATTTTTCATTACACTGTATCCAGGGTGCGTGCTAGAACAGTGACTTTTCACTGTTGACATTAACCTTGAACACCTGGCTGAGGCAATGTTTGTTAGGTTTCTCTTCTACAAGATTCTTCTTTCCTCTCTTACCAGTATGTTCCTTCAGAAGGAAGTCATTGTGTGTAGTCAACACTACAATAGTGGAGAGTATACTTCATCTCCAAGAGAGTGGAATATCTAAAAATTATTTGGAAACCCTATGCATGACAGATTTGTCTATTTTGTCCACTTTATTCATTTATCCAATAATTTATTTCTATCAGTATAGACCCATGAATATTTCATACTTTGAGCTATAATTCAATCCTATCTTATTTACTATATTGTCCAAGTTATTATAATTCTGGCCATTGGGGAATCTTTCAGTTGTCTTCTGTGTCAATTAAAAAAATAATACTATCTGTGTGTGAGAGTGTACACCCTTAAGAACTTCTTTACTTTGTGGCACTACGTGGTCCTCAAGATTGGCTCATTTTATATATTTTCCATCACAGAGACGATAAATCTAAAAATATAATACCGGTAAATGGGCCTTGGGAAACTTTCTTCCTTTGAGTTTTTCTGTTCATACCTTATGAGGACCATAGAAATGAATTGCAAATTAGTCCAAAGAATTGAGCCATTAATATGTTATCTACTATTAGTAAAAAGAGAAAGCTTAAAATGAGATTATACATTATTGCTTAAAGGATGAGAATATCCTACATTTTTTTTCATGTTTACAGAGACCTAGGCATTCACCCTTGCCTTTACAAACACATGTTCTTTAACATTTTCTGCCTTCAACTGAAACTCATCTTAGACTTTGTGAATGGCCTTTTGCTACTTATCACAGTACTGTAACTGACTTTGAAAGAAAAGCAGATTTCAAATGCAGAATAAAATTTTCATACATAAGATGGAGAATCATAAAGATAATTACATAATATGATCTGACTGTTACTCTGAAAATTCATTTGCACTGAATTATTAGCACCAAGGAATGAAATGTTTCTGAAAGATGATTTAATTTTCCCAAGAGTTATTAGTCCAATTCTAAAAAGAAATAGTTGGTTTCTTCCTTGATGATTAATTAGAATGTGATGCATAGTGTCAGATAAAGAAGTAGTACTTGGCATATATTAATGATATAGAAATTTAGGTTTCTGTTTTCCATTATGAACTCCAATGGCATCTTAAAAACAACAGAATGTAAATGTGCCCTGTAAAATCTATTTATAATACAAATATTTAAATATATTTTGTCTTAGTATAGCTCTTAAAATATTTTTAATTGCTTAAGTATATTTATGGGTCATTATTTTTTGCAAATATTTTACACAGTTTTTCTCAACCACTACCCATGTACTTTATAGCTTTAGTGCCTTAAGTTATACATAGATATCCAGATACATGCACCAGAATTTCCAATATCAAAACTGAGATAACTCTCAAATATCAAATGTTGAAGAAATACTTTTAAACAAAAATTTAAACACCAAAACCTGTAAAAAGGGCTAGTAAAATATCCTTAGAAATATTCTTATATATGACAGTCATATTTTCTAACTATAAATTAGATTCTTCACAAAGATAATAAAATTTCTGCCCAAAACAAATGGTATCTAACTGGGAATCACTTCAAATGTCTTTTAAGTAAAATGTTCACAGTTATTTTAATATTAATTCCAGTAGGATATTTCCTGTAAAATATTAAAACCAATTCTTTGAATATCTAGTCAAGTTTATTATGAAAATGGATGATCATAAATATATATTTAAAATTAATTTGAATCATCATCATTATAGGATAAATAGGATTTATATTATTCACTACTTCATTGATAAATATTTAATTGTATTCAAAAAGTTATTTTTGAATGTATCCATTCATTCAACAAATATTTATTGATTGCAACTGTATCTCAACTACTGTACTGAGTTGGGATAAATCATTAAATAGAACATTGTCTGTTACCTCTTGGTGCTTATATTAATAATATAATTGTGATAGTTATGTATTAAAAATATAATAATTAGAAGTAAAGAGTATGGAAAAGAAAAACATACAGTACTCTGAAAGTGAGAATAGAAAAAACAAACATGGTTTGTATAGTAAACTAAAAACTGAAAACACACAACCAACCAAAAAAAAATGTATTGAAGGTCAGATCCGAAAACTGAGAACCTGTTATTCTAGGTACTATTATATTTTGGCACTCAGCATTAAGAAGTGAAGAAGATTATCAGTGTACCTGAATTTTGGAGTTCTACTTGGGGATAGGAGTCATAGACAGTGAGAAGAAAGACAAAATATAAACATTTCTTTTAAAAATTTATGAATTTGGTGTTTTGATTATCTAAAATGTGTCATTAATTATTCAGATGAGATTTTTCTTTAAAACAATATTACTGAATACATTAAGACACACTGATAGGAACATGTACATACTGTTCATCATTATTTTCAGAATATTAGTAGTTATAATTGTTGGTCTGTCCCTGCAACAAGCACAATTAGAAGAAATTTCCTATAGTACCACTATACACAAACTATGTAAATAAGTGAAATGGAAAATTTGAGTTGAGTAAATTTTATAGACAATTAGTCTACTTTGAGGGATGAGGTGGAAAAATGGGGAGCTGAATGTTTACTTTAAAAATTTATGTTTATTACTTTTTTTTCTTCAAATTACAGATAAATTTTAAACCTTTTACAGTAGAGTAAAAATATGTAGGAAACGGGGGAAGCTGGGATGCCTTATCGGGTTGAGCACTCAATTTGCAGCCCCGGAGCTGGTGTGCCGCCAGTACAGTTGTTGCCGGGGCCTATGCAGGGGGCTCCCAGCCCAGTTCCTGCCCTGCACAGCCCTGTGCCCACCTGTGGAGTGAAACTATATGTAAAACTAATACTGTCAACTATGGAGACTGCTCTGGGCCCTCCCCATTCTGTCTGTCTCTCTCTGTCAAAAAAAAAAAATAATAAAAAAAATCTTAAAAAAAAAATATATATATATATATGAAACATAAGTTATAGATGTTTAAAAAGATAACAGTATTATAAATTTAGTACACATTCTTTCAGGACGTTCCAAATGTATGTGATTAATGACAAAGTCAGGACATCACAAAGAAGTTGATTATATGAATTATAGGAGAATATTTTTCAAATTTTACTGGTGTATAGTTTAAGCCATTATGATTTGCAGTTTAGCATTTTAAGTCCCATTAATTGTGTAATAAAGTCATGCTTCATTTTTGACAATTAAACACAATTTTACTAGAAGAGAGAAAGAACTCTGAATTGGACTCAAAGGAGAAATCTTCTTTAAAGGTCACCCTTATTAAATGGCATGACAATTTGATTATGCCACTCATGCTCAACACCCCAATCCATTCTCAACACAGTGGCAGAAGCGATGCTTTTAAAAATGGAAGTCAAATCATATTACTCCCAAGCTCGACACCCTACCATGCCTCCAACATTTCCCTCTAAATACAAGCCAGTCATTACAACAGTCTACCATTAGCATACGTGATCGGGTCCCCATCCCCCACCCCTGGGACATCTTTCCCTTGCCCACTGCAGCCACGCTGGCCACCTCATTTTCTCACACATGCCAAACATGCCGCTTGCCTTAGAGCCGTTGATACTGGCTCTTTTCATCTCCCGGAAATGCTGTTTTTCCATCTCAGGTATATACAGCGTGAACATCCTTTTCTCCTTCAAGTGGCTTATCCAATTATGCCTTCTCAATTAGTTTTCCTGACTACCTTATTTAAAATTGAAGGCCTACCCTTTGATACTAGAGATCCCTTATACTCCTCTATTTTATACTTCTCCCACAGCATTCAACAACTTTTAAAATACCATAAAATTTATCTATGGCCTCCCCAATCCATTGAGAACATGAGCTCCAAGATCCTACCAAGAGTGATTGCTTTATTCACTTCTGCTTCTCAAGGAGCCCCTCCCCCATAAGTGTTCAGTAAATATTACGGAGTGAACAAATGCTTATTAAATTGTTTATATCCTTACAGAAAGATTTTAAAACCCTTTTGTGGGTAAACACTTAAAGGACACTGATGTATTTCAGGTTTCAAATTAGGGAGTAGAAAGTTGGAAAGAACATCGATCTTACAAGAAGATATTGAAAAATATGCAAATTCACTACTTTTTTCTGAATGCATCAGAGGTCAATAAACTAATCCTGAATAAGGAAAAATAAGCACCTATGAAGAGAGACAGACTTCTCAAAAAACATAAACTATGAAATCACACTCAAGAACAAATAAATCACCCGAATAGACCAACATCTTTGAAATAAATCGAATTCATAGTGAAATGCCTCTCAGCTAATGAAAATCCAAGCCTGGATGCTTTCACATGGCTAGCAGTAAAGCAGTCTTGGTCTAAATTTTGAGAGTTACTGGAATATACTCTTATTTCAGTTAGAAGTTGTAGATACTGCCCTGATATCTGAGTCATAGGAGAGGAGAGATCTCTTGCTGGCACTTTAATACTTTAGAGATATAATGTACAGACTTATGGAGCAACAGATACATTTACTGGACATGGTTTAGCTGAGAAATGTGATGAAGATAAATATGGGTCTAATCAACCTTCACTGATGCCTAAAATTCTGAGAAATCACAACCACTTCTGAGATAGGAAAAATTCCATTATAGACATACCTGAGTGTATTTAGGATCCTTAATTGACTTCACTTGTTGAAAAGAGATTCACTCGAAGTGTAACTAATACTAGGGAGGCTAAGTGACTAACAACAATGGATATAGGAAGCATTACTTGATGGTACATGTAGGGATGACAGGTTCTGGGATGGAGAAAAGTGTGTCAGTTGTATGATTTTTAGCATACTACTAAAATCCTTCAGAATTGTGGGGCTTGGAGAACAAGTGATGACAATTAGAAAAATCTGGGGATGCCTGGATGGCTCAGTGGGATAAGTACTCACTTTGCAGTGGCAGGGTCTGGGGACTGAGTCGTGGTCCCGGTCCCAGCTCTGACCTGAGCAGACTCATGTACTGAACTGGAGTGTGCTTCCCATGAAGGAGGCCCCCAGTTCGGTTCCTGCCCAGGGCATGCTTCCCATGTGGAAGGCCCCTAGCCTGGGTCCCACTTTGTGCAGTTTCATATCCACCTGTATGGCATGAAACTATGTAAAAAACTGATGATGTGCAACTATGGAGACTGCTCTGGGCCCTCCCCCTTCTCTCTGTCTCTCTCTCTCTCTGTCAAACAATAAAAATAATTTAAAGAATAATCCACAAATTTCTTCATGTCTATAGCAAAATATTTGACAACATTTGAATGAAAATTTGCAATATGGATAAGTATCAGAATGCAAATGTCTATATTCTGACCACACACAAGCAGG
>PVKE010048815.1:0-11459 GCA_004027555.1 Craseonycteris thonglongyai | reverse complement strand
ATATATGGTGGTGGAGGGGGACCTGATTCTGGGAGGTTGGCACATAATGCCATGCATGGATGATGTGATGTGGAGTTGTACATTGGGAAACTATCTAATTGTTACCAACCAATGTCACCCCATTAAATTTAACAATAAAATATAATAATAATAATAATAATAATAATAATAATAAAGAAATTCTGGGGAGAAACAACACAATAATAGAAATAAAAAATGAAATATCTAGCATAAGTAACAGAGCTGACCAGATGGAGGAAAGAATTTGGAAATACAACGACAAAAATTTGGAAATGTCACAGAAGAAAGAAGAGAGAGACCTAAAATCTAAAAGAAATAAAAGATATCTACAATAACTTTTTGATTCCATTAGAAAAATAATATACGTAAGAATAATAGGTATTCTGGATGGAGCAGAGGACAAGATGAGGAAAGAGAATTTACTCAGGCAAATAGTAGATGAGGACTTCCCAAATCTATGACAAGACCTGGAACCTCAATTTCAAGAAGGAAACAGGACCCCTAGGCTTCTTGAATCTTATCAAACCCTCTCTAATTCACATTATACTGATATATCAAAGTCAAAGACAAAGAAAAAGAATCTTCAAGCAGCCAGAAAAATGAATACCATAACCTATAACAAAAAGCCCTTCAGACTATCATCAGAATTTTCAATAGAAACTCTACAAGCCAGAAGGGAATACATTAAAGGAGAAAAATTACCAGCCAAGAATTCTGTACCCAGAAAAGTTTTCCTTTATATATGGAGGAATAAAGACCTTTTCAGACATACAGAAACTGAAGAAATTCTCCAGCACAAGGACAGCATTTCAAGAAATACTGAAGTACATGATTGGGCCTGACACAAAATGTAAAAGTAAATAGGAACAAACTGGAAAAACAAAAACATAAAAGGGAAGAAAGTAAAGGTTAAAAATTATGTTTAAAAGAGATTGGAGGTAAGAAGCATCCTCAACAAAAGGAACCATTACATATATAAAACTTTCTTTTACATAAAGTTCATGGTAAGCACTCACAGAGAACTTAGAACTGGGACACATAACAATAAAAGAAGAGCAAACACAGAAAAAGGTTATAAACATAATCAAAATAAAATAACCGATGCAAATATAGTGAAAAGAAGCAATCAAAATAAAGAGCTACAAGAAAATAAAACACAAAATGACTGCAGAAAAACCTTCCTATATCAATCACACTAAATGGAAATGGACTAAACTCACCATGAAAAAGACACAGAGTAGCTCACTGGATTAAAGAACAAAAACTAACCATATGCTACCTATGAGAAACACACCTCAGCCACAAGGACAAACACAGACTCAAAGTGAAAGAGTGGAAAACAACATTGCAAACATGGCATCCAGAAAATAGCCGGTGTAGCCTACTTATATCGGATGAAGCAGACTTCAGGACCAAAAAGACAAGAAGAGACAAAGATTAACATTTTATAATAATACAGGGGACAATACAACAAGAATATATGATACATATTAATACATATGCCTCCAACCAAGAAGCATCAAAATTTTTTAAAAAAAGATTTGTTTATTGTTTTTGACAGAGAGAGAGAGAAATACAGAGTCAGAGACAGAGAGAAGGGTGAGGGTCCAGAACAGTTTCCATAGTTGCACATCATTGGTTTTACCACATAGTTTCATTCCACAGGTAGGTGGGGCTGCACAGGGCTGGAACTGGGCTGGGGTCTCGCCCAAGTGAGAACTGAATTGGGGGCACTCCCCAGGTCAGCATATGGGTATGTCTGCACGGGCCGGAGCCCGGATTTGATCCTTGGTCCCCGGGGCTACAAAGTGAGTGCTTAACCCACTGAGCCATTCCAGCTTCCCCTACATCAAAATTTATAAAGAACTACTAACAGATCTAAAAGGAGAAACTGAGAAAAACACGATTGTAATCAGGAACTAAAAAACCTCATTGACAACCATAGACAGATCTTCCATGCAGAAAATAAAGAAATATCAGCTTTAAATGATACATTATAGCAATTGGACACAGTTGACATACACAGGATACTACATCCTACAACACATGACTATACATTCTTTTCTGAAGCACATGGAACATTCTCAAGTATAGACCACATGCTGGGACACAAAGCTAGCCTCAGCAAATTTAAGAAGATTGAAATCATACCAAGTGTATTCTCTGATAGCAGAACTTTGAAATTGGAGATCAACTATGAAAAGAAAGCAGAAAAAAAACCCACACATACCTGGAAATTAAACAATATGTTATTTTAAAAAATGACTGGATCAAAGAAGTAATAAAAACGAAGATAAAAAATACATAGAAACAAATGATAATAAAAACACAACATACAAAATTTACAAGGATGCAGTAAAAGCAGTACAAAGAGGGAAATTTATATCACTACAGGCCTTTTTCAAGAAACAAGAAAAATCACAGTAAACAACCTGATATCATGTCTTCAAAAACTAGAAAGAAAAGAACAAAAAACACCAAAAGTCAAGGAAGGAAATAATAAAAAATTAAAGCACAACTAAATGAAGTAAAGAAGATAAAAACAATAGAAAAAAATTAATGCAACAAAGAGCTGTTGTTTTGAAAATAATTAATGAAATTGACAAACCCCTGGCTGGGCTCACCAGGGAAAAAAGGGAAAAAACACAAATAATCCAAATTAGAAACGAAAGAGAAGAAACTACAACTGATACCACAGAAATACAAAAGATCATACAAGAATACTATAAAGGACTAACTGCCACCAAATCTTACAACCTAGAAGAAATAGACAAGTTTTTAGAAATATATACTCTACCTTGATTGAATCAAGAAGAACTGGATAACCTAAACAAACCTATCAAGGAAATTGAAACAATCATTGAAAACCTCCTCAAAACAAGAGTCCAGGACCAGACGGTCTCAGTAATGAGTTTTAACAGGAATTGAAAGAGGAACTAACACCTATCCTCCTCAAACTTTTCCAAAAAAAATAAAAGAAGAGGCAATCCTTCCCACTGTATTCTATGAGGCTGACATTACCCTAATACCAAAGCCTGGCAAGGACATCACACACACACACACATATGAAGAAAACTATAGACCAGTATCTCTGATGAACAGCGATGCAAAACTCCTAAACAAAATACTAGCAAATAGAATACAACAATGCATTAAAAAGATTATACATCATGATCAAGTGGGATTCATCCCAGGGGCACAGAGATGGTTCAACATACACAAATAGATCAATGTGATACACCACATACACAAAATAGAAGATAAAAATCATATGATTATATCATTGATGCAGAAAAAGCATTCGACAAGATACAACATCCATTTATGATCAAAACACTTACTAAAATGAGTATAGAAGGAAAGTAATTCAACATAATAAAGGCAGTACCCTCAAGGACAAACCCTCAACAAATGTCATACTGAGTGGGGGAAAACTGAAACATTTTCTTCTGAAATCAGGAAAAAGACAGGAATGTCCCCTCTCACCACTGCTATTCAACATATTGCTGGAAGTTGTAGCCAGAGCCACTAGGCAGGAAAAAGACATAAAAGGCATCCAAATTAGCAGTGAAGAAGTTAACCTGTCAATTTATGCAGATGACATGATCCTGTATATATAAAACTGTAAAGACTCCATCAGAAAACTATTAGAAATAACAAATAAATACAGTAAAGTTCCAGAATACAAAATCAATGTACAAAAATCCACAGCATTTTTATAAACATACAACAAAACTTCAAAAAAAGAAAAAAAAAATGCTGTTTGCGATCAAAACAAAACAAACAAACAAAAATACTTAGGAATAAACTTAACAAAGAATGTGAAGAAATTATACATGGAAAACTATAAGACACTATTAAAATAAATTGAAGATGATACAAAAAAACAATGAAAAGATATCCCACATTCACAGATTGGAAGAATCAACATAGTTAAAATGGCTTTATTACCCAAAGCAATATACAAACTCAATGCAACTCCAATAAAATTTCCACAGACATTCTTTCAAGAAATAGATTAAAATATTATCACATTCATATGGAACAACAAAAGACCCTGAATCACCAAAGCAGTCCTCTGAGAAAAGAATAAGGCTGGAGGCATTACACTCCCCAACTTCAGTCTGTACTACAAAGCTTCAATAATCAAAACAGCTTGGTATTGGCAGAAAAACAGGTACACAGACTAATGGAACATAATTGAAAACTCAGAAATAAACCCACAAATATATGGACAGATGGTTTTTCACAAAGGAGCAAAAAAATATAAAATGGAGAAAAGAAAGCTTCTTCAGTAAATGGTGCTGGGAAAATTGGAAAACCACATGCAAAAGAATGAATCTCGATTGTGATCTGTAATCATATACCAAAATTAACTCGAAGTGGATTAAAGATCTCCACATAAGACCCAAAACAATAAAGTGCATAGAAGAAAACATTGGTACTGTACCTACAGACCTTAGGTTCAGAGAGCACTTCATAAACCTGACCCCAGAGGCAAGGGAAATAAAAGCAAAAATAAACGAATGGGACCGTATCAAACTAAAATGCTTCTACACAGCAAAGGAAATCGTCAACGAAGTAAAAAGAAAACCTATTGAATGGGAGAAATTATTTGCAAACAATGCCTCTGATAAAGGACTAATATCTAGAAAATATTAGGAACACGTAGAAACACATACAACTCAACAACAACAAAAAATGATCCAATTAAAAAATGGGAGAAGAACTAAACAGACATTTCTCCCCTGAAAACATACAAACAGCCAACAGATACATGAGAAAATGCTCAACATCACTAGCAATTAGAAAAATGCAAATTAAAACCACAATGTGATACCACCTCACACCTGTTAGAATGGTTATAATTAACAAGACAAGGAATGACAAGTGCTGCAGAGGTTGTGGTGTAAAAGGAACCCTCATATACTGCTGGTGGGACTATAAATTGGTACAATCACTATGGAAGGTAGTATGGAGATTTCTCTAAAAATCAGTAATGGAATCCCCACATAACCCAGCAACCTCTCTCCTAGGTATCTACTCAAAAAACCTGAAAACCTTAATCTGCAATGATGTATGTACCCCAATGTTCATTGCAGCACTGTTCATGGTGACCAAGTCGTAGAAACAACCAAAGTGTCCTTTGATAGATGACTGGATAAGGAAGTTGTGGTACATTTGCACAATGAAATTCTACTCAGTAATAAGAAAAGGTGAAATACAGCCATTTGTGACAACATGGATGGACCTTGAAAACCTTCTGTTAAGCCAAGTAAGTCAGACTGAAAGAATCAAGAAACATATGACCTCACTCATAGGTACAATATACAGCTGAAAATAACAAAGAAACAAAAACTCATGGACACAGTCAATAGTTTTGTGATTACTTGAGGGTAAGGGGGGAGGTGAATGGAGAGCTAGGGGGGAATGGGGAGGGGACATCAAATATATGTTGATGGAAAGAGAGCTGATTTTGGGTGGTGAGCACATAATGTAATGAATAGACTATGTAATGTAGACTTGTACAGCTGGAAACAATGTAATTGTTATCAACCAATGTCACCCCAATAAATTTAACAATAGAAAAAAGAACATGACATTTATTAATATACATGCCCCCAACCAAGAAACATCAAATTTTGCAAAGAACCTACTAACAGAACTAAAATAAGAAACTGACAAGACACAATTATAGTACTTGACCTTAAATAACTTCTTACAGCCACAAATGGATCATCCAAACAAAGCATAAATAAGGCTATAAATGGCACTTTAGTGCAGTTGAACATAGTTGACATTTACAAAACATTTCATCCAAAACAAAAGGCTATACATTCTTTCCTAGTGCACATGTACCATACTCATGGAGAGACCATATGTTGGGTCACAAAACTAGACTCAGCAAATTTAAGAAAATTGAAACCATACCAAGTGTTTTCTCTGACCACAATGCTTTGAAATTGGAGTTCAACTACAAAAAGCAGAAATTCACATACATGGAAAGTACAAGTAAAATAATATAGAAAAATATATTTCATGAAAATGAAAATGGAACAAAACAACTGGGGTAGCAATACTTCTACAGAGAGCACAGGTTTTAAAACAAATGCTATAATGAGTCAAAGAAGGATGCAGTAATCCCTCTTCTAGATATTTATCTGAAGAAGTCCAAAACACTACTTCAAAAGAACATGCGCATTCATATTTTCATTGCAGCATTGTTTAAAATGGCAAAGTTGTGAAGGCAGCCTGGGTGTTTGTGGATGAAAGAATGTATAAAGAGTGTGTACACACACACACACACACACACACACACACACACACACACACACACACACACACATTGCTAGGCCATGGAACAAAATGGGCTCTTGCCACTTGTGGTGCCATGGATCACCTGGAGGGCATTGTGCTTAGTGGAATATATCAAAGAAAGATAAATGCAATGTGATCTTGATTATATGTGGAATCTAAAGAACAAAATAAACAGACAAAACAGAAACAAAATCATAGATACAGAGAACATTCTGATAGCTGCCAGACAGGAGGGGATTGAGGGGATAGGTGAAAAGGGAGAAGGGATTTAAGATGTACAAATTGGTTGTTACACAGTAATGTTAGTGATGTAGGGTATGGTATATAAGGAATACTATCAGATATTGTAATAAGTATGTATGGATTAGATGTGTCCTAGATTTCTTGGGGTTATATGGGAGTTGGGTTGGGGGGAAGAATGAAAAATGTGAAAAGATTATAAAGTACGACTTGGTAGTTAGAAAATAGTCATGGGAACATAAGGCAAAGCAGAGTACATAGTCAATAATATGGTAATAACTATGTATAGTGCCAGGCAGGTACTAGACTAGTCAGGGGGATCACTTCTTAAGTTATATAAATGCTATACACCTTAAATTAATATAAAATAATATTGAATGTCAAAATAAGTAAAGTGTAAAAAATAAAATAATATAAAAATCTAGAAAGTGTACTGAAGGGATGGGTGTTGGGCTAATTCAGATTCAGGAAAGGCTTTGCTACTAGAGAGGAAGATTTCTTTTAGACCAGATTTTGAATGCTGAGGGTAGGGAATATTGTTACTGGAAGACAGAAGGGAAGAGGGGATCCCAACTGGGAAGATGCCCTGGATCAAGGCCTGGTAGTGGGGCTTAGCTGAAGACAAATATAAGCTAACATCTACTGAGCACTTACTAAGTCACTGTGTACAGTAATTGTTTACATGTTTTATCTCATTGAGGCCTCATCACAACCCTTTAAGATAGGCACCATTATTAATCTCATCTTCTATTAGGAAATTGAAGCACAAAGAAGTTGATTGACTTGCATGAGGCCTCACAGGTAGAAAATGATGGAGCCTGGAATGAAAATCATAGTTGTGTGACTCCAAAGCCCAGTCATGAAGTGTTAGCAACCATAATAATAATTACCAATCATAAGAACTATCATTATTATTGTGGGATGAACAGATCCCACCATGAATTCAATTAACAAAGACTGAGTACCTATTACTATCATGTATTATTACCTAAGTGGGGAACAGTTGTGGCTTGACTCTTAAAATTATCTTCTGTTCTGGGACATACTGGGAATTTCCCTTTGGTTCCCCCTAATTATTTCTCAGAGCTTTGGACATGATTCATATGATCATGACTTCAGTTTTTGATTCTTTATCAACATGATATTAGTTGCCATTGTTTAATCACAAGCTACACTTGTGACTATGTTGCATAATCAGAAAAAAAAAACCAAGAAAAATAATTAGAGGAAACCAAAGGAAGAGAGGCTCATGGCCTTGAATACAGGAGTGTGTGAAGGTTTCTGGAACACAGACCCTGAAGTTCTGACAATGTATTTTGATCCTTGTCTGAATGTAAATGAATGGCTCCATCAAATCATAGACAGTTTGTCATAGTACAAGTTATTTAGCTAATTAATTAAAAGTCTGAGGGAGCTGGTGCCTTTCTGCACTGGGTTCTGAAGATAACCAAACCTATGTTCTGACCAGGCAAGTTAATTTAAAATAAGTGACCTAATTTGGTAATGACTACAAATTCAAATTCAAGAATCGCTATAATTAACCCCAGATGGATCTTAATTGTTCTTTCAGGAAATAGAGTGGAAAAGGGAGAAAGAGAAATATGCAAGCCCCAAGTAAATGTTATTAGCCATACTTTTCAAAAGCAGGGGAGATGACTGGGGCAGGGCATAGTTAATGTGGTATAACAAGAGTTCCATTGCTGCTTTTTCACATTTATCCTTCTAGATGTGGTATATAAAACAGGCCTAGTTATTTTGGAAATAAGGAATAGAATTTAGCACTCTTAATCATGTGGTCTCAGGCAAGTAATTTAATCTTCTTATGGCTGTTTCTCATCTACATAATGGAGATAACACTTTCAAGCCTACCTATCTCAGAGGATCAAAGGAGATAATTTGCAAAATAACTTAGAATATGAAAAGCTCTACAAGGCAGTATTTATTATTGCTTTGATTTAGAAGAGTTTACTAATCAAAGAGTTTTGATTTTAGAATATAGGGCTACTCTAGGTGTGTGCCTCTTTTTACTTTTTGACTCTGCCGTAAACCAGGTATCTTCTGAACTACACCTCTCACAAAGTAAAAGGATCACAGTGGGCAGTATGTTCTGCACTATATCTATACGGTGATACATGGTATTCTAAATTTTTAGGAGGTGCACCCACAGAGCTGAAAATGATTTCACCTTTGTTGAATTTTGGAAGAAGTAAGAGAGTTCACACACCATTTTTTATTGTGAATTTGGATCCTTTTCCATTTATGTTAATATGAATCTTTGACTTGACATTAAATACTGACACAACACTGATATCACAACGTTAGTGTGAGTCACTGTGAGAGCAGGATAGCTTTATACTCAAATTTTTTTTATATAAATGCTGGTTACCCTTCATTATTCTCCCACGTTCTAATTAGCCTTATCTTCCCAAGCCCTGGAAGCCAAATGCAATAAGAATTTATACAGTGGTAAAAATAAAATGAGTGAAAAATATTATAACCCAGTACAAAGCCTTGGAAGACCAAGAATTTGACCATTTTGGGATTCACAAAGGACTGCGTTTGAAGATACTTTTCTATCATAATTGTACTTTTTAAAGGGAATTGTATTATACTGCCCATTTGAATCCCCTTGAATGAAATGCAAAGATCTAAGACAGAGGTTTACAACCTATGCCTACTGACAGTAATCACAACTATTTATACTTCAAGCCTATCCAAAACTAATTAAAGGAACTTGCTTTTAAATCAGAATCTGTGTTTTACGTTGTTAGGTGGGCCAAGAGAATAATAGAGTTGTGTCGCCTAGAATTGCATTGTTATCGAAAGGCTGTGCCCTTTTCTGAAAGGAACTACAGGACATATTGCAAAAATAAACAAACAAAAAATCTTGGCTTCACATTGGGAAATGCCAATCCACAGTGGGGAGAAGCAGAGGAAACAGCTTTGCTGTGGTTTTAGGAAGGCTTAAGTCATGACTGAGAATTCACACCTTCAGGTCACCCTTGGGAGTTCTGTGGTGTAGCATGAGTAAAAGCCATAATATAAGGGCCATCCAGAAAGCATCCAACCATAGAATATTAAAAATAAAGGCATTTATGGCTGGATTTTATCTGGACAGCCTTCATACACAGTGAATACAAGACATAATTTTATTCTCTAAGTGATAAATATCAGGATTTCTCTTTTTTCCTGAAAAGTTAAGAAGCTATTTATTTAATTCAGCAAATATTTATTGAGTACCTACTAGATTCCAAACTTTTTTAGGTGCTGGGGATACAACAGTGAACAAAACAAAAATATCTACTCTCATGGATGCTATATTCTAGTTCAGTTGTCTAGTGATCACTCCCTCCTATAAATACCTGTATGGTTGCTACCTCTCATAATTCCCTCAAAGATTTTTAATTATTTACCCAACTTAGGCATGTTTCCTACCATCCCAATTAGACTGTAAACCCTTGAGGGAAGGTTCCAGAATAAACATTTTATTGTGTACATTCTTCAGCAGGTTTCCTAGAGGCCAGTTTTCAATCAATGTTTGAGTGATGAGAAAGAAGACTCCAAATATAGGAAAGAATGATGAGAAGTGATATTAACTTCAAACATTATCCCTCTAGTACAGGGATTCCCAACCCCGTGCCCCCGGGCGCCATGGCGCCCACGGCCCGATTTGTGTGCACCCGCCATTATTTGACTGCATCAGAAGTTTTTCATAAACACTAAGTAAAACTATAATTTATTTTTATACATTTGTTAGAATTTTAAAATATTGTTTGAGTATCTACACAGGTTTATTATATTCACTGGTATGTTTGCGATATCATATGTATAAGTTTTTCCCTAGCTTTCGCCTTTGTACATGTTGCGTCTTGTTTAGCTGCTGCACTCTTTAAACTCTCCTCCACCCAACCGGGAGACGTGAAGTTGCCATTTTGATTGCAGTTGCTGGACTGATCGGGTCATGACGGTTAGCTAGGATCACAGTGTTTTGATATATTCAACTTTAAATGAACTAAAAGCGAGGTAGGTAATCTATTATTATGGTGACAATTTGATATGATATTGTAGTTCTATAACTATTATTATTTTTTTAGTCCTAAAATGAGTGGACCAAATAAGAGAAAACGAACCTATAATTTTAACACAGACTGGGAGGAATCATATTGTTTCATTAATTTAAAAGGTAAATGCGTTTGCCTGTTGTGTGGCAGTAGTATTGCAGTGCCGAAAAAACAGAATGTTGAACGTCACTTTCAGATAAGTCATACCACTTTTGATACGAATTATCCACTTAAATCTGAAGTAAAACGAAAAAAATAAATCAACTAAAATTAAGTTTAACTACTCAACAAACTGTTTTCACTAGACATGTGGAAAAATCTAAAAAGGCAACCATTGCTTCTTTCAAAATCTCTCACATGCTCGCAAAGAAGAAAAAACCTTTCCAGGATGGTGAATTGTTAAAAGAAGCATTTCTGACTGCTGCCGATTGTTTGTTTGAGGAATATTCTAACAAGGGTGAGATTATGTCGGTGATACAAGACCTACAGTTGTCAAATAACACAGTCACAAGAAGAATACACCCAATTTCAAAAGACTTGCAAACTCAGTTAAAGACTGACTTGGAAATATGTGACTGCTTCTCTCTGCAATTTGACGAGTCAACAGATATAGCAGACATCGCACAGTTGGCAGTTATGGTGAGAATGGTATTTAGTCACTTCACAGTAAAAGAGGAGCTGTTGCAAATATTACCAATGAAAGGACAGACGAGAGGTGAGGATATTTATAAAACTTTCAGAACATACGCCAGGTCGATAAACATGCCTTTGCATAAGTTGTCTGTGATTACTACCGATGGGGCACCAGCAATGGTTGGT
>PVKE010048814.1:0-11459 GCA_004027555.1 Craseonycteris thonglongyai | reverse complement strand
CAGAGACAGAGACAGAGAGAAGGGGGAGGGCCCAGAACAGTCTCCATAGTTGCACATCATTGGTTTTTCCACATAGTTTCATTCCACAGGTGGGCGGGGCTGCACAGGGCAGGAACTGGGCCGGGGTCTCACTCTGGTGAGAACAGAACTGGGGACACTCTCCAGCTCAGCATATGGGTCCGCACGGGCTGGGACCGGGATTCGATCCCCAGTTTCTGGGGCTGCAAAGTGAGTGCTTAACCCACTGAGCTGAAAGTGTCTTTTTTTTTTAAGATTTATTTTATTGTTTTTGAGAGAGAGAGAGAGAGAGAGAGAGAGAGAGAGAGAGAGAGAGAAGGGGGGAGGGCCTAGAGCAGTCTCCATAGTTGTACATCATCAGTTTTCAATGTGGTTTAGTTCCACACAGGTGGGCAGGGGCTGCGCAGGGTGAGAACTGGACTGGGAGCCTCCTGCGTGGGAGCCACGCCCCCACGAGCTGGGGGCCGAATTGGGGGCCTCCCACATGGGAAGCTTGCCCTAGTGAGAGCTGAACTGGGGGCCACACCCCAGTTCAGCATGTGGGTCTGCACAGGGCCAGGGCTGGGATTTGATCCTTGGACCCAGGGCTGCAAAGCTAGTGCTTAACCCACTGAGCCATCTTGGCTTCTCCAAAAAAAGTCAGTTTTCTGCGTGATAATTTTTTTTTTAAAGACAGAAAAGTTAGCATGTTGTTAAAAACAGTAACAACAACAGAGAGAATTTTAGTCTGAATTGGGCAAGTCACTCCATCATGTGGGGCCGGCCTCCTTGGTATCTGTTGTGAAATGAAAGGTCTAGACTGTTAGGAGCTGCAGACGCAATTGCCTATGAGAGGCAATTGCATGGGGGTGTGAATGGAAGCAATAGTGGGTGCTGAGGACTGCGGAGATGTAGCGAGTTTCTACCTGGCGAAATGGAGCAGCTCCAGCTTCTGCCTCCTCTGAGAGCTCCCAAGCTGCATAGTGGGCCTAGATTTTCTGATCTTTTGAATTTTAAGTAATTGAAGACTCTAGATTTTTTAAGGTGAAAGTTCCCTATTTGTAAGCACCACCAGAACCCAACAAGACATGCTAGTGACTCACATCCAGTGGAGGGGCTGGCAGTTTGCAGCCACTGGATCGGATGCTCTGTACCATCTTTTTGAACATTTTGGGCCAGGATTGTAAGCCCTGACAAGCAGTTTCCTGGTCAGGGATTGCATCAGAAAATTGGAAGTAACTGAGGTTCTTGCACCACTAAAAGTAAAATGAAGTCCTATTTTGGCTCATTTAAAAGTTGTGCAATTGACGTGGTGTTATTGTGGTTATCAGAATCCGTGCGTGGGGAAGAGAACCCAATGCTGAAGTAGACTCAGATAGCTCCACTCCCTTCCCTGGCGGCTCTGCAGGAGCCCTTGAAAATGTGTCATTTATTCTGTCACAGATCATAGCCTCTCATAACTGGGCCTGAATTCTCTGCACATATTACTGATTTTGTGACGATGAGTGAGAACTGAGGCCATCTTTCCTCCCTCTTGCCAGACCATGATTGATGCTGTTGTACACGTAGATTGACACTTCACATGGAACAGGGGAAGTCTCATGATAAGAGGTTGAAAAATGGCATCAGAGTACCGAACAACACAGATCTAGAGCGGGAAGCTGGAGAATGGGATTGATGAGCCCATGGGTGGTGGCTGGAAGGATAGGTCCCCTCCCTGCTTGGGTATAACTGCACTACATGCCAGCTTTGCACACCAGGAGAAGAGCCTTGCTTGGGAGTCGGTGGGGGTGGGCCCAGGACTGGAAGGAACCTAGAAAGGGGTAGCCTGAAGGTGCTTTAGTCCTCAGGGTGGCAGCCCTAGGAAGCCCCAGACCCAAGCTAAAGGAGGGTAATGGGGAGAAATCTGTTCATTCAGGAGTCTCACTCCTGGGGACTCACAACCCATAAGGGGACGTCCAACCTTTTCTTATCAGTGCACTATGGCAGCCAGAGCTTTGACCCACAATTGTTCCCCTTCCCCACTTTATCTAATAACCAAAACTTGTTTTTTTTGGAGGGAATTTATTCCACGTAGTTCAGGAAGAAAAGTCACCTCTCTCCCTTTCCGGAGAAGGGCGTATACTCAGCTCCCTCTAATCAGGGCACCTGTCTCCTAGCTTCAGTGATAGGGCTGTGACTCCAGCTGGGATAATCTAAGTTTTTTCCTGGGACTTGTGCTAGAACAAGACAGAAAGAGGCATTCTTTTGTGTGAATATTAGCTGTAGGAATGATATAACTTTTGCCACTATAAGGAAGAGTCTATGAAAGAAAAATAATTGAGCTGATAGGTGCTTTTAAATGGTCTCGAGGCTGTTAACTGACCCTCTGGATATATTCCTACCTGAAGTCCACCTCTGAACTTTGTAGGTACGTGTGCTCATTTCTTCCTTTTTTCCTTCTTTCAATCTTCTTTTATCTTAAGCTACTTCGTGCTCAATGTCTATCATTTGCAACTGAAAAGTCCTGATTAATATATCACCTTCTATATGTATCTAAAATTTTAGCTTAACAGGTTGACATTGCATATCAAATATGCATAAATATAATGTGAATAAACGTAAGATTTAGTTTATTTATCCAACCAATGTATACCATCGCAAAAACATGCTAGATATTAGAAATCACATTATGAACAAGGTAGACAATATGACTGACCTACCCCATATTGGCCTTATTAATATGGAACTAGATATTTTGTGAGTAAAACATTTAGATAATTCATTCAACTATTGTCTACTATATGCCAAGGTAATGCTATGATATAAGGGTAAATAAGACCACTAGGTCTCTTTCCTCATGAAATGTAACTCTGCCTCAGTTTGCTCATCTGTAAAATAGGTATAATACTATTCTCTACCTCCCAAATTTGTTGTGACTAATTGAGATTTACAAAATGCCTAGATTAATGTCTGGCACATGGTTAGTACTTAATAAATGGTAGATTATAGTTTTAACTGAACATTTTGGATATTTAAGGGTCTTTCTTCTCCTCTTTCTTCTTCAATGTTTGCTTTTCTATTGAGTCTAGGGAATAGTTTTTGCTGTAAGATAGAACTGGTTCATATAATGCTTCTTCGAGTTACTAACTAAAAGACTTTGGGGCAAATTATTTAATTTCTCTGAGTCTCAGTTTACTCATCTATAAAACAGAATAATATTTTCCTTAAGAAGGTATTTCAGGCACTTAATTATTATTTTTAACCCATCCACAGAAACAGTAATAACATCGCCGGAGAAAAATCATCTCAGAGGACGTGAATAGCACTCAGAATCTCAACTCCTCCAGTTTTCATACTTTTTACAAGATTCTTCCAGGAGTAGAAGAGGGAAAGTTACCTTGAGGGTGGGAGTTTGGGGAAGGGTAATGACCCAGAGTGGTTTCCTACAAATGAGAAATAAATTTGTCTAAACTTACAAAGTTTTCTACATTTCAATCTATGGTGAATTCAGGCCTGTTTGAACATGAAGGTGATTTGAATTACCTACCACTTAAATAACTTTCAGCGCTCTTCCTCCCACCTGCTATGCCAGTAGTAGGCTGACCAGACTTACTGTTTGAAATGGGACAGTGCTGTTGTTTTCTGTCTCATTACGTCTGGTTAGTAGGAAATGGGTGGTTTATCCTGTGGCTTCATGTGCCCCCATCTCCCATCTTGCATATCCTCCCCTGCCACCCAGTGGAGTTCTGTGCCACCAGTTTGAGAAGCATAAACTCACAGCATTCTGAGTGGCAGTGGGCTTGGAAGTGGTGCTCTATTCAATGCCATGTCACAACCAGGTGCCCCCTTCCCCCCCACCCCCCATACACCCCTGTCCCTACAATGATGAAGTGGGAGTCAGGCTTTCCCTCCCTAATTTGGTAAAATTTTGCTAGAGGCAACATATGTTATCGAATTCTGTCTCTAAGATGAAGAAAAGGCAGGATAAAGCTGTGGAGAAAGAAGTACATCAGTCAAGGCAATAAATCTCAAAGGAATAGTATCCCAGCGAACTGTCCCAGAAAGATGCCAGCAGAGGGAGAACCAGGTAACACAAACCAAGCACCAGATTGGCTGAGAAGAGGGGACAACAGAGGTAGGAAGGAATGCGCCTTGGTCATTGAGAGGGAATTGCATGCATCTGGGAAATAGGGGTGATGAAAAACTTTAGAATTTGGCACCCCACAGTCTTTTAATGTGATCAGAGTGAGATGTAGGGGTATTGAATTTGCTGGAGTTGACCTGGAGCCTGCTGCACGGGCCATATGGTTTCTCTGACCCATAAAAGTCACTAAGTGAGGAAGTAATTTATTGCTAGAGATCACTGTCCACACAAGAACATCCTGGTGTGTTTGCTTCATTGTTTCCTTAATAAGGGAATGGGAGAGGAGCTGGGCTGTGAGTGGGGTGGGAGGGAGCTAAAGGCTTTGGGTTATTTGTTCTACTTAGCCCATGACTGTTGGGGAGGAGGAAGACGGGGAAGCCTGATGCTTCTGCAGCTCGGTTCACAGGGGTTGGCTTTTCCTGCCTGGCAACTCGGTAAATTATGGGAGAGGGAGCGCTGGGACCATAAAGAGGAAAAAGGGGTCATGAACTTCACATGTACAACTTGGGGTCTGCACAGTTTGAAGACAGGACATTTCATAATGGCAAATCATTCTGGAGTCTCGGAAAAGAGGCCAATATGCTCTAATGAATTGGTGCCATAAAGGAGAGGACTGCTTCCTTCCTATACACACACATGAAGAAACTTCAAAACAATAGCGGCTGATAACCTTTCCGGAAGCTGGAATTCCAGTGATTCCTTTGCTAGGATAGCTGCCCTGTTTAACAATTAGCTTCTTACAAAGGCCCTGAGGCTGAGCTGGAAGAATGGGCAGCAGGCAGTCTTGGAAGTTCGCTGGTACAATTGAGAGCCTTTTCTTTCTCTTCTTCTTCATTTTTTTTTTAAAATAGCCCCAGGCTTTGCAGCAGCAATTATTTCAGTGATTGCATCCTGGGGTTCTTACCTCAGTCTAACTGAAGATGTTATCTGTGTGAAGTTGAAATAGGAACATTGCTCTAATGCCTTGTCTGATCTCCTTCTGCTTTTAGTACAAAAACACATGTCCTGACACTGAGAACATTTTGACCTTCTGTTTTTCAGGCTGTGTGAAAACAGATTCTGCTTAATTGCTATCCAGACCTTTAAAAAGCACCCTCAGTATTCCTGAGTAGCCATGATAATTTTAACCATCACCTGGGCTAAAGGAACTCTGGGATCATTTGCCAGCCTTTTGGCAGGTAGGTTTTTAAGAAGTTAGACCCATGTTATAATGTATCCAAATACTACCTCAGAGCAAACACTTCATGTGGGTCAATATAGCCCACGCAACCCACAAAGCTTCTGTCTTCAGGTTGAATCATACTATCCATAGGCTCCTGCCCGTGGATCTTCCCAGCTTCAGGTAATTAAAGAACCAGGTACCACTTAGAAGGGTTTGTGCCTGGGAAGGAGGGGATAGAAATCTGGAGGAGAATATAAACTCCACCCACGCTTTTAAACGGTCCTTTGTCCTCTCAGGGTGGTCTGGGGAAGACCAGTAGTTAGGAGTCACATGTAGGACTCAGAAGAGATTGGTGAGGGTCATTATGCTCTCTCCTGTGTTCTAACAGTCGCAACAGTGTGCCCTTGACCTCCCCAATGAAATTGTTTTGCTTTATAACAAGACCAGAGATTATAGATTCATGTAGTAAAGCTTGAAAGCCCTAGCTGTATTACTACCTAGCTGTGTGACTTTGGGCATCTTTCTTAATCTCTCTGAGCCTAGTTTTCTAAGCTGAAAAGCAGGGTGGTTCATAATACTTCAAATGGGTTGTTGTGAGGATCAAAATCTGGGGCATGTCTGTGAAGAATCTGGGAAGAGTCCTTTGTGCGTGGTCTAGCAGGCAGTGGGGTTCCTGCCTCCACCCCTTGTCCCCCCATAATAAAGGATGTGCCAAAGCTCCACTTATTTAGTCTGTTATTCCTCAACTCAAAATCATGGCCTTTAATTTTTTGCTTTTAAGTTGTTCTTTCTGTGAGCAAATTTCCTAAAGCTTCCATTAATAAAACAAATATAGTCTTTGGGTGAGGGGTGGTGGTGGTGGTGGTGGTGACCATTAACCCTTTAGTTTGAATTAGTTCAGGGACCAGCTAGATTGATGATGAGAAAGAAGGAGAATGGTAGCAGAATGAGCTATGGAAACAAGTGAAGTCATTTCCAGGATAAGTACTCTATTGTCGGCTGTAACAGAGGGGAAGCAGACCATTGAAAGAAACTCAGGGAAGTGTTGGGAACGGAGGGAGAAATGGTAGAATCAAGAATCACGAGAAGTTAAGAAGGGAGACCAGAGGAGGCACACTGATGAGCATAGTGTAGCTGTTTACTCCAGAAAGGAGGGATTGCTGTCCCTCTGAAATACAGGGGAAGGAAGAAAGCCTGGGGTTATTGTGAAAAAGAATCTAGGGAGGAGAGAAAGAGACTGACAGAACCAATTCAGTGGGTAGAGGGTAAAAAGTGAGGCTTTGGAGCCAAATAGGCTAGATGTGTCTCTTGTCTGGGCCACTAGCCATCATATCTTGGGCAATATGTGAGGTCTGACAGTTAAGTTTGCGAACTTGCCACTGTGCTCTTACATTGGCAGCATTGTACAAACAACTCAGTAAGGTTTCACAACCTTGGTATATCAGTGTCTCATGGATGTGTTCATGTCAGCGTGTGGTGATGTCTTGCTGAGTGTGTTTATTAGTGTTGTTGCGTGTTGTTGTGTGCCGTCATGAGAATATTGGAGCTGGAATTAGAGCCATGACCAAACATTACGTTTCTTGTTAAACTTGGCAAGAGTGGAAGTGAGATCAGGGACATGTTAGTCCAAGTGTAGGGGGATAATGCCATGAAGAAAACAGCAGTGTACACATGGATTACATGTTTTTCTCTGAGGAAAGAGAAAGCATCACTGATGAAGAGAGGTCAGAGCGGCCAGTAACGAGCAGAGCTGATGAAAGCATTCATTAAATCGTGCACCAAAAATTGTTGGCTGACTGTGAGAGGTACAGCAGACCAAGTAAACATCAACAGAGAAACATGAAAATATTCACTGAAAATCTTGGCACGAGAAAGGTGTGTGCCAAAATTGTCTGAAGGAGCTCACCAGTGAACAAAAGCAAAAAAGAATCAAAGTTGACAAAACCTTTTGGAGAGGCAAGAAATGTTTTTAGCCTTGTTATTACTGGTGATGAAACATGGGTGAACCGATACAACCCTGAAACAAAGCATCAAAGTGCTCAATGGAAGTCAGCCAATTCTCCATGACCAAAAAAGTTCTGTCTAAATCAAGATTCAAAACAGCGTTGCCAACCATTTTTGACATCGGAGGAATTGTTTATTATGAATTTGTACCAATTGGATAAACAGTCGATGACCAAGTTGATCATTTGGAAGTGCTGAAAAGGCTGCATTAAAAAGTTAGAGGAGGGGATGCCAGGATAATTTAGTGGCTGAGTACTTGCCTTGCAATTGCAAGGTCCAGGGTTTGATTCCCTGCACTGGCCTGTGCAAACCCACATGCTGAGCTGTGTTGTGACTGGTAACCACTGGGATGGGACAGCGGTGAAGGTTCTCACCTCCCATGCGGGAGGACCCTGGTTCAGTTCCCTCCCCGCGCAGCCCCGCATCCACCTGTGTGGAATAAAACCATGTCACAACCAATGATACACAACTATGGAGACTGCTCTGAGCTCTCCCCATGTCTGTCTCTCCCCCTCTCCCAGCATTCTCTCAAACAACACAAATAAATATTTTAAAAAATTAGATGAAAACAAACTAAACTTTTCACCAGCAATTCATGGCTCTTGCATAATGACAATGTACCAGCTCGCCTGTCACTGTGTGGAAATTTTTAGCCAGTAAACAAATAACTATATTGGAACTCCCTACTCACCTGATCTGCCCCCATTGACTTGTTTCTTTACCCTAAAGTACAGTAAATATTGAAAGGAAGACATTTTGATGACATTCAGGAAGGACACCAAGGGTAATTCGATGACGGCATTGATGACCATTCCAGAAAAGGAGTTCCAAGATTGCTTTGAAAGGTGGACTAGTCACTAGCATTGGTTCACAGCTT
Source organism: Craseonycteris thonglongyai (assembly GCA_004027555.1). NCBI lineage: Eukaryota > Metazoa > Chordata > Mammalia > Chiroptera > Craseonycteridae > Craseonycteris > Craseonycteris thonglongyai. The sequence continues at coordinate 3,293 of PVKE010048814.1, read as the reverse complement.
CCAAAGTGGAGTGCTTCAAAGGTGACCATGGTGATATCCAGCAGTGAGGGATGTAGCACTTTTTCTAGGATGAGTTTGCAAACTTAATTGCCAGACCTTGTATGTATTAATATATTCAATGACATGTCAGTTACTGCATCTGCACATGGGGATGATACCTAATTGAAAGAGCTGACAACGAAATACTACAAAGTGCCCAGAACATGAAGTGGGTCAGTAGATGACCTACCGCATGTCTTTGTCATCTTTATCCTTATTTTCTGCTGACAGTGGTGACTCTGAGTAGCCTAGGGACTTGAGGAGAAGGACCCTGTTTGAAGGAGTCACTGTGGGACAGTAGTAGTAAGAGACAGCAATAGCACAGTGGAAGTGAGATGGAATGGATTAATAGTGGACCAAGTCCATGATGCTTAGTGATGCCCAACAATATCCCCAGCTCAGTATCAGAACTGGGGAACACAAATCCAGGTGACGGGATCCAGGAGAGGGCCTGTCTTTCAGACCCAGGAGATGGGTACAGGAGAACAGGAAACAGGCTGCTCCTGCAGTCTGTGTTGGTGACAGCTGCGCAAGAGGAAAGCAGAGGGTCCATAGAGGTCTTGGTGGTGGTGAAGAGCTAAAGCCATGGTGGACGGGAATGATGCTGTCAGGAGGGAAAGGCCTCAACTGGACCCTCAGCGGGAAGCAGCCCAGAAACACTAATGGGGAAAGAATCCACGATGTCAGGGCCAGGAAGTGTTGTCAGTGGGGATGCTGAAGTCTTGAGAATCTCTGGTTGACCAGCCCAGAAATAATATGGACTGAAGTTATCCAAGAATGAAGAATTGGGTTATGGGATGGGTCAGTCATCAAGAAAAGCCATGACATGAAGCCAGCCCTAGCAAGTCTACTAGAAGGAGAGACATGCTGTGATGGGGTCATGGAGGGCAAGATCTTGAGCAGAGATGTGCATTGTGTGCTTAGCTTGCATGTTATTATTATTTTTAAAAAACCAAGTCCACATTTATAATATTTTTATAAAAAAAATAATCTTGATTTCTGACTTCAGTAGAACAGTAAGATTGTCTGGTAATCCTGCATCTGTATTCCTCTATTGTCAATGCTTTACTGTTCCCATTAGAAGGGGAAGTTATTTCTCAGTTGGCCAATACTCCCTACCATTCCCTGTTATACCCAATGCTGAGGTTAAGTGTCCTTTGTTATTTATTCTTGACCTGTCCTTTGGTTTCTCTATGGTAGGGAAATATATTATATTACGTGTATATAGAAATATGCACCTGGAGGCATTTGAGTTTGTGACCTTGATTTGGAACAAGGGCTGTACCAATGAAGGGGCCTTGATCTGTGGTAGGAGACCCTAGTTGTCCCAGGAGTACCTCATGACTGGTAGAGAAGGGGCACAGGAGACAGAAGTAGTGGGTCAGAGGGGACTGAAAGATGGTGAAGTAGTGTTGTAAAAATAAGGAAACCACTGTCCCTAAGGCTAATTACTTGGGTCCCTTGAGAATCTTGTTCATTCAAAGTGGTTTTATCTAGCTCTTCTCCCTGTCATGAGGACTGAGCCAATGGTACTCAGGGCTTGTGGCAGATCCTTCTGGTTGCCTTTCTGATAGGGAGCTCTGAGTCCCTCACTCCATCTGCTGGAAAATTTTTCCTTTTTCCAGTCTCCTTTACAAGTAAAGCTTGGGCACTGTCTTAGTCTGTTGGAACTGTTATAACAGCTGTTATAACAGACCTCCGGCTGAGTGGCTTATAAAATGACTTATAGACATTTATTTCACAGAGTTCTGAAACTGGAAAGTCCAAGATCATGGCACTGACATATCTGGTGTCTGATGAGGGCCTGCTTCCTCATCAAAAGTGCCTTCTCACTGTGTGCTCCCGCGGTGGAATAGGGGAGGAAGCTTTCTCAGGCCTTCTTTTTTTTACACTTTATTTATTGAGTAATATTTATTCAATATTATTTTATATTAATTTCAGGTGTACAGCATAGTAGTTAGACATTTATATAATTTAAGAAGTGATCCCCCTCACTAGTCTAGTACCCACTTGGCACTATATAAACTTATTATCACATTATTAACTGTATTCCCTATGCTTTACTTTACATCCCCATGACTATTTTGTAAGTACCAAATTGTACTTCTTAATGCCTTCACCTTTTTCACCCCTTCCAACTATTAACCCAACAAGTCTAGTACCCATCTGATGCCTTACGTGGTCATTATAATATTATTGACTGTATTCTTTATGGTATATGCTGCATCCCCATAACTACTTTGTAACAACCAATTAGGATTTCATAATCCCTTTCTCTTTTTTCCCCATGCCTCCAAACTCCTTCTTATCTGGAAACCATCCAAATGTTCTCTGTATCTATGAATTTGTTTCTGTTTTGTTTCTTTTATCATTTGATTCTTTAGATTCCACATGTGAAAGAAATCAAATTGCATCTAGCTCTGCCTGACACTCCAGTCAATATAATACACTCCATGTATTTTGATGGAGCTTTTGATTCATTTAAGTTAAAAATAATCATTGATAGATATGTAGCTATTGCCATTTTATTATTCATAATTTTGCTTTTTTTTCATCTTACAGAAGTCCTTCTAATATTCCTTATAATACTGGTTTGGTGGTGCTGAACTCCTTTAGCTTTTTCTTGTTTGAGAAGCTCTTTATCTGTCATTTGATTTTGAATGATAGCCTTGCTTGGTAGAGTAATCTTGGTTGTAGGTCCTTGCTTTGTATCATGTTGAATATTTTCTGTTAATCCCTTCTGCAAAGTTTCTGTTGACAAATCACCTGACAATCTTACGGGAGCTCCCAGATAAATTGCTCATTGCTGTTCTCTTGTTGCTTTTAGAATGGATCCTTTCTTTGTCTTTAACCTTTGCCATTTTATTGATAATGTGTCGTGATGTAGGTATATTTGGGTTCATCTTGTTTGGGATTCTCTGTGCTTCCTGGGTGTCTCTGTTTATTTCCTTTGCCAGGTGAGGGAAGTTTTCAGTTATTATTTTTACAAATAAGTTCTTCATCCCTTGCTCTCTCTCTCCTATTTCTGGTACCATGATGATGCAAATATTGTTACCATTGATGTTGTCCCAGAGGTCTCTCAAACTATCATCATTTTTTTTTTAATATTATTATATTTTATTGTTAAATTTAATGGGGTGACATTGGTTGGTAACAATCAGACAGTTTCCCAATGGACAACTCCGCATCACATCACCCATGCATCGCATTATGTGTCCAGCTCCCAGAATCAGGTCCCCCTCCAACCCGATATA
>PVKE010048813.1:0-11459 GCA_004027555.1 Craseonycteris thonglongyai | reverse complement strand
GATTTTTTATTTTGATTCGTGCATGGCGGATGAGATCTTGCATTTTCCGGGTTCCCAAGTGGGTGGCCTTGTGGATTTTAGATAGTAGTTGGTCTCCCAATGCTTTGGGGAGGATGGCCTTTTTGTCCTCAGTGAACCACCATCCATTGTCCTGGGTGGTGCCTGGCATCTGGGAAACCCAAATGATGTCGTCCGGGGTATAGGTGGGTCGTTCGGGGAGGCAGGGTCCTCCAGGATCAGGTAGAATGATGGGTAGTACAAGGGTGTCTTTCCAGTCCAGGGCAACCTGTCTTGCCATTCAGTCAGCCAGGGAATTTCCGGCGGCCATGGGGGTGTCCGGCTTTTGGTGTCCTGGGCAATGAATTATAGCTAGTTTTTTTGGTGCCCAGAGGGCCTTGAGCAGATTCAGTATCTCCTCTTGATTTTTAATGGGTCTCCCTTCAGCCGTGAGGAGCCCTCTTTCCTGATAGATTGCTCCATGGATGTGGGCGGTTGCGAATGCATATCTACTGTCCGTATATACATTGAGGGCTTTGTCCTTAGCAAGGTTTAAGGCTTTTGTCAAAGCAACCAGTTCGGCCTTTTGAGCCGACGTTCCAGGGGGCAGAGGGGCAGCCCAGACCGTCTCAGTCTCAGTTACCACCGCCGCCCCCGCATACCTCTGTCCATTGCGTACATAACTGCTGCCGTCTGTGTACCAGGTGTAAAGGCTGGTCCTGTAAGTCCACACAGATGCATTGGGAGTGTGCTAGGATCTCAGCGCAGTCATGTAGGGGAGCGTCCAGGTCTGGGTCTTGCAGAATTGGGCTTTTTTGGTGGAGGCTCAGTAGCCTAGGGTCCCAAGAGTCCGCAGGAGGTCCTGGGTTCCTTGTAGGCAGGTTGTGTGCTCAGAGGCTGCGATGAGCAGGTCATCTACATATTGAAGTAAAGTTAATTCGGGGTGTTCTCGACAGTACTCACTGAGGTCTTCATGCAGGGCTTCGTCGAATAGGGTCGGAGAGTTTTTGAAGCCCTGGGGTAGCCGTGTCCAGGTTAGCTGCCCATGGATACCGTTCGGAGGATCTGTCCATTCGAAGGCGAAGATTTCTTGGCTCTTGGGGGCCATGGGAAGACTAAAGAAAGCATCTTTTAAGTCCAAAATAGTGTACCAATGGTGATGCAGTGGCAAAGAGCTCAAAAGAGTGTAGGGGTTAGGGACAGTGGGGTGTATGTCGGCCGTCCGTTTGTTAACCTCTCTTAAGTCCTGGACTAGCCTATATTTCCCTGAAGATTTGCAGACCGGCAGAAGTGGAGTGTTCCAAGCCGACTGACAGTGGCAAAGTATGCCCAGATCAAGCAGCCGCTTAATATGCGGGGTGATGCCGATTCTGGCCTCTGCAGACATTGGGTACTGTCGGACCCGTATGGGGTCGGCTCCCGATTTTAGTTCAATAAATAAGGGGCTCTATGTGCTGCCAGCCCCATCCTTCCCGTTTCTGTCCAAGCCTGCGGAAATTGCCGAAGCCATAATTCTATGGATAGGTCGGGGCCGGTCTCAGATGTTGGCTCATATAACCGATATTCATTTTCCAGGGAGAGGGTGAGAACTTGGATGGGTTCCCCTCGACGATTGGAAATGATGGGACCCTGCCCCGGTTGAAATCTGATTTGGGCCCCCATTTTTGTCAATAAATCTCTTCCCAAGAGGGGGTGAGGACATTCAGGTATTACCATGAATGAGTGGGTGACCTGTTCCGTTCCCAGATCCACAGTCCTTTGAGTGGTCCAGGGGTATTGCTTAGTCCCTGTAGCCCCCTGCACCCATGAGGTTTTGCCGGACAGGGGGCCTCTGGATTTTAGCAATACAGAGTGTTGGGCCCTCGTATCTACCAGGAACTGGGTGGGTTTCCCCCATTTCCAAAGTCACCCTAGGTTCAGGGAGGGAGTTCAAACCCTGACCCCCCCTAATCATCCTCTTCTACCAGGATTTTAGCCTGGGGTTTTTTCATAGGGCAATTTCGAGCCCAGTGTCCCTCTTCTCTGCAATAAGCACATTGGTTCTTTCTAAGGGGGGACTTACCCCGTCCATGGTCACATTTCCCTCCGGTACCGGCCATATGTTCCAGTTGTCTTTGACGTTCTCCTGGTTCGGCGGTGGTGGCCAACATGATTCGGGCCAAATCTCGGTTTTGTCTTCTTTCTGCCTTAATCTGCCTGTCTTCTGCTGAGTCTCTATTATGGTATACCTTCTCAGCTATCTCAACTAAACCTCTTAATCTTTTAATTTCTTTTTAATGTCAGGGGCCGACTGATTGATATATGCTAGAGCAATTGTCCCTAGATGCTCCGGTTTATCCGGATCAACATGTGTATATTGCCGGAACACATCCATGAGCCTCTCTAAGAAAGCTGCTGGGCTTTCTTCAGTTCCCTGTCTCAAATCATAGACCTTAGCCAAATTGGTTGGCCGTCTAGCGGCCACTTTGAGACCTGCCAATAGAGCCTGGCAGTAGACCCGGAGCCTCTCCTTACCTTCCGGTGTATTGAAGTCCCATTCTGGGCGGATCACAGGGAAGGCAGCATCAATCAGGGCTGCTGTTTCAGTGGGGGCCCCAGTGGAGCTGGGCACATTCTTCTTGATCGCCAGGATATCCGCTGGCTTTGTGGGTTCCTGGGTTGGAAGGAAGGGTTTTAACTAAGGAGGGGGTGCTCAACCAGGTCCTTCCAGACATGGATGTATGGAACCTGGTATGGGTGGCCTCCCTGAGGCCGGTAAATGTCATCTCCGATAGCCATGATGAGAGAACAGTTAAAGGTTCCCTCTGGTGGCCAGCCTATGCCAAATGATGGCCATTCTAAGGAACAAATGGTGTTAGTTTTCCTTTTCGGACCTTAACCGAGAGGTCGTGGGCCCGCTTCTGGACATCAGAGAAATGTCTGCGAATGAGGTCTAGGGGAGAGTAAGTTGTCTGTCCCATGTCGTTTTGTTGTGCTCCCAGATCATGATCCCGACGGCAACCAAGAGACCAACTCCGATGCAAGTACAAAGAGAGGTTTTATTGATACAAGCTTGAGCCCGGTCCGTCACCTCCCAGTGCAACTAGGAGAGAACGGCCCTGAGTCCCGTTGGGCGGGGTGTTTTAAAGGGAGAAACTACCAGCAGGAAGTTAGGCTTTTTGTGTCGCCATCGGATTGGATAGCGAGAGTGACCCTTGGTTTTATTGGATGGGGCAGATTATTTGATGGGAGGGGGGCGGGACCAGGGGAACAAATTTTCAGTTTCTTTTTCCTTAGGTTTTGTTTTCCTGGGATTCCAGAAGGTCTCTCAGGGTGGGGCCCATGTCATAAGATGGCGTCTCCTAGTCTACTAAATGGCGCCCTCTAGTCTCTACAGTTTCGTCAGTCGGAAAAGAGTTTAAGCGTCCGGAGAGATTACAGTAATAGAATTTAAGAGACACACAGACGAATGGACAACATAAAACAACAGACCTGTAACGGCCGGGGTTGTCCTCCAGACGAACGGATAACCTAAAACACACAGACGAACAGACAACATAAAAGAACAGACCTGTACCTCAGATGAGGGGATCCCTAAGGATTTCCCTCCAGAGGGAGGACATGGAACGTCTTCCAGTCCCCCGCGGCCGGGGGTCGTCGGGTGCGTCTACTCTGCCCATTATTGACCGCCCAAACAGATACAGGTTTTCAGAGACTCACCAGTGCTGTAAACCTCTCCGAGTGGTGGTCTTGGGGGCCGTGGGGATCCCGGACGAGCCCCTAAATGTTGTGCTCCCAGATCATGATCCCGATGGCAACCAAGAGACCAACTCCGATGCAAGTACAAAGAGAGGTTTTATTGATAAAAGCTCGAGCCCGGTCCGTCACCTCCCAGTGCAACTAGGAAAGAACGGCCCCGAGTCCCGTTGGGCGGGGTGTTTTAAAGGGAGAAACTATGAGCAGGAAGTTAGGCTTTTTGTGTCGCCATCGGATTGGATAGCGAGGGTGACCCTTGGTTTTATTGGATGGGGCAGATTATTTGATGGGAGGGGGGCGGGACCAGGGGAACAAATTTTCAGTTTCTTTTTCCTTAGGTTTCGTTTTCCTGGGATTCCGGAAGGTCTCTCAGGGTGGGGACCATGTCATAAGATGGCGTGTCCTAGTCTACTAAATGGCGCCCTCTAGTCTCTACAATACTAATCTTTTACATCGTTTGAAAAAGAAATGTAATTATTTTAGTCATGCATCACACAAGAAAAAATATAAGTTATAGCACTTTTAACTGTGGTCTATGTATGAGCCAATATATCGGCCCACAACACTTTTCATCCGATATTATTGGCCCATCGCACTAAAAGGGTTAAGAAAAGGAAGGAGTAAAATCTCTCAAAATGAGAGAGGACATCTGAAAATGAAATGCCCACAGAAAAGAGGAAAGCTCTCTGGCAAGAGGGAGCAACCGAAAGTGGAATACCCCATGAAAGAAGGAATGCTCTCTGGTGAGAGGGGACACCTGAAAGTGGATGCCCACTGAAAAGAAGAAAACTACTGTTTTTATCTTGCGGAAGGGGGAAGGGGTCCAGACATTGTTGGCCTTGGTGTCCTTTGTTATTATTATTTTTTTAATATCCCCATACCTTCCTCCCAAGGTTACATTTACATTCCTTAGAGATGGGCATCAGAAGCCCAAGGCTTACATTTGCATTTCTTAGGTAAGGGTGTCTATCTTCAGTTGGCTTTGTTACCTGACCATCCTATTTCAGTGCAATATTCCAAGGTATGGATGTCATGACTACCGAGATTGCTGGGTTCCCCCACTCAACTGCCTAGGTTCCACTAATTATCCTGTATCAAATGTGATGTTGGCTACTTCCTGGGCTGGCCTGGAAAATGCCTCCTCAATTTTCTACAAACTCTTTCTGTCCCAGTGACTGGAAGTAAAATAGAAGAAACTTATTATGGAAGAAATCCAAATCATTGAGTCATCACTTTGAGTAGAGTTACCTGGGAGAACTACCTGAGCCACATCATGAAGCAGAGACAATTTTATTTTGTAGTAATCCCCTCTGATTTCAGTGTTTATTGTTAAAGCAACTAAGCTTTACTTTTCTTAACACAATTGGTAACAGAAGCAACTGCTACAACAAAAACCCAAAATATGTGGCACTGGCTCAACTATCATCTGCCATTACTTAAGAAAACGTTACTAGATGCCTGTTATATGGTGGCAAAATTTTTGGTAAATCTGTTTTCTGCATTTCCTTACAAGGCAGGCCGTGTGCCAATTGGGCTTATAGTTCCACTGAAAGAATTTGGAAAACTAAATGTTAGAGCAATTTTGTAGACTATTGGCTCATTTGGCAAAGTATAGTTAAAAAAATGGGTAATGATCTCAGGAGAAAAGTGGCCAATTGATAAAGAGAAATAATAAGCAGGAGAGTGAGAACAGAAAATCAGCCCACCCTATGCTGAATGAAAAGTCCTAATGTCTAAACCCATAAACAGTAAGAAATTGGGTTAATAAAAGATGTGAATGAAAAGAGGTAAGTACAACTTGGTTGGAAAAAGGATTCCTGGCAAAATTCAGATTATGAATATATCCTTTGTTTTCCCTGGGCCCAACCCTTGGAGATGAATTGTCATGTTAAAACCTGGGGTGGGGATAGCTGAAAGGAAGGGGAAATTAAGAACTCAACCAGAATTATATGGTTTTTGATGCCTGCCCAAAATGTTAAACCTTGCTCTTGATTTAACCTTGGCCTCATTATAATGTAATTGTAAAAATTAGCATTGCAGTTTCCCTACCCCTCCACCTCCATGGGTTTTTCTGTATGCATTCTGGGTAAGGAAATGTGCAGAATAAAAATAGTCATATGACCTACACATGTCAATCAAATTACCTAAATGTATAGTCACATTCCCAAGGCTGGCTTGAGGCCAGGCATAAAACCCAAATCCCAAACCCATCAGGGCCTTTGCCTCTCTTGGTTTGGCCCATTTCTCTCTTGAAATGTATTTCAATAAAACATTCCTCTGCTTTCCTCTATTTTGCTGATCTGTCATTCTTTAATGCTTCAGTGGAAAGAACTAAGCTTCATTACTGCTTCCGTACTGTAACACTTTTAAGTAAATTACTGGAGAGCTTGTAAAGGAGAAAGAAAAATTAAAATTTTGAAGGGGAGTCAGATTTGTTGACTTTTAAACCTTTATCAATTCCTACATTCTGATATATATTTCATTCATACTTGATTTTTGCATTTGTTACTCTTCCCTTTCCTTTTATAAGGATTTAAAGCTACTCCTTTATCTGTACTTATTTATCATTCCTAGTGTTCAGAGCATTCAAAGTACACTGTATACTATGAGAGTTGTGATAGGGAAAATCCCATATAAGGAAATTCACCATCTGAGCTAAAATGGTGCCCCTGCCCCAGTCACCTCCCAAAATGGTGACCCCTGAGGTCTGGGACTTTCCCACCGACATACTTTCAAACTAACCAATCCCCAAACCCAATGCTAGACCCTATAAAAGTAAAAGACCCCCGTCGGTCGGGGCTCAGACTTTGGGAATTATCCTACTGGGCCCGCCGGCGTAGTAAAGCTGTGTTCTCCCTGATCTCGGTGTGCCGCTTGAGTTTCCTCGGTCAATGATTTTCTGTAACAGTTGAAATAAATATTCTAGTCTTTAAAGAGTTTGCAACTAATTTCAACAAAAACTGAAGTTCCTACACTACATTTGACGATGGGGATATACAAGTGAGTGAATTACAACCCCTACCCTCAAGAAGTAAACTGGGGAAAGCCAGGATGGCTCATTGGGTTAAGCACTCACTTTACAGCCCTGGGGACCTAGGATCAAATCCTGGCCCCGGTCCGTGCAGACCCATATGCTGAACTGTGGCATGCTTCTCATGCAGGAGGCCCCCAGCCCAGTTCCCGCCCTGCGTGGCCCCCACCCACCTGTGTGGAATGAAACCATGTCGAAAACTGGTGATGTACAATTCTGGAGACGGCTCTGGGCCCTCCCCTTCTCTCTGTCAAAACAATAAAATAATTAATATTTTAAAAAAATATTTATTTTATTGTTTTTTGACAGAGAGACAGAGAGAAGGGAGAGGGCCCAGAGCAGTCTTCATAGTTGAACTTACAGTTTTCGACATGGTTTTGTTCCACACAGGTGGGCGGGAGCCAGGCAGGGCGGTAATTGGGCTGGGGGTCTCCCGCATGGGAGGCACATACCCTCAAGCCAGGGGCTGAACCGGGTGTGAGAACCAAACTGGGGGCCTCCTGCATGGGAAGCACACCACAGTTCAACATATGGGTCTGTACAGGCCAGCGCTGGGATTCGATCCTTGGTCCCCTGGGCTGCAAAGCAAGGCTTAACCTGCTGAGCCATCCTGGCTTCCCCCAAAATAATAAATCTTAAAAAAAAAAAAAAAAGTAAACAGTTCTTAAGGAGAACTATTATTCTGCACCTGTAATCATGCAAAAACCTAACTTCTTTAAACTAATTTTTTCTTTCTCTTGATTCAAACTGGCCTTATCTATTCTAATATATCATGACTCCCTTGCTTTTTTTCTTTATCTTTACACCTTTGAACATACTGCCTGACCACTCTGTTAGGTTGAAGGGTGTAATGGTAGGAGAAGGTAAAAATAAGATCTACATGAGGACAAAGCAGCAGCCTCAGGTGCATCCCTGAAGAGACTTTGCATTGCTAAAGGCTGCAAAGACTTTCAGCCCCACCCTGAGGTGGTTGGATCTTGGCACCTGATTATCCACCAAACACACCCAACCTAGATACCTCCACTCCCTTTTCTGGTTCTTCTGATACCCATCTATGAAACTACTTTCCCTACCCAGAAGGTGCTGACGCCATCATTCCTTCTGTCGGTGTCAGCCTGGCCGTTTCTCAGCTGTTTCTAATAAACTCTCTCACTAAACCAGAACTCGGTATGGTCCTTCTTCTATGATCCTTATACACTCCGTTAGTCATTAAGCCTTTAAGACATCAGATTCTGGTCAGTGACATGGTTTTAGGAAAAAAGCCTCAGGTGTGTTGACCACTAAAACAGAGTTTCGATCAAACTAAACATCTTGACCTCAGTTGTATTTCAGCCTCAGACCCAAGAAGGCAAAACAACTCTTCCTGTCACGTCCCCAGGAAACTACACAGAGTGCTGCCATGATTGACATCAGGACTTGATGCAATCATTCCAACCAATAAGTAGAGTCCATGACCCTGCCCTTAGCTGCCATAATTATGATCTTTTCCCTATGTATCCTATTCTCCAGAGGCCATTGAGGATCCAGGTCTTTGAAATCTAGCTCACCTGTGTCTTCAGCCTTAGAGCCTTTTCTTTAAATAAACCTTTATTTACTTTGCTGCAATCTCCTGTTTGTATCTAATTTGGCTTTGATATGTTAATGAAACAAACCCTTTTTTATTTTAGTAACACACCAACTTCAATGTGTGGACCTCCCCCCAACCCCCCCAAGCAATTCTCTGACACCTGAGGGAAGTCCTACAGGTTAACTCAATTTGGACACTTAAGATTTCACAATTTAAGAGCTCAATCCTAACAGAGACTGCCCTCAACTTCAGATTCCAATCACAAATCCAGGTTGTTACCTCTGCTTCTGACTAGCTGGCTATAAGTCAGGGTTCCCTTGGCCCCTTCCTTGGTTTCAATTAATTTGCTAGAGCAGCTCACAGAACTCAGGAAACCTGTTTACACACTTGTTTACTGATTTAGTGCAAAGGTTATTAAAGGATATGAATCAATAGCCAGAAGATACATAGGGTGAGGTCCTGAACCAAGTAATTTCTGTCCCTGTGGAGATAAGAATCTGGCACTTGGAAACATTCTATTCAGCAGCCTGAAAGCTCCCCAAATCCTGTCTTTTGTTTGTTGGGTTTTTTTGGAGGCTTCATTACATAGGCATAATTGATTAAATCATTGGCCATTGATAATTGAACTCAATCTCCAGCTCCTCCCCTCTTCCCAGAGGTCAGGAAGTGGGACTGAAGGGTCGAACTTTCTAATCAAAAGAATGGTTCCCCTGGCAACAAGCCTCCCCATTCTCATGACCCAGAGGCTTTCCAAAGGTCACTCATTAACATAACAAGACACTTTTATGGCTCTCATCACTAAGGAAATTCCAAGGGTTTTAAGAACTCTGCCAGGAACAGGGATGAAGACCAAATATATTTCTCATTATAAATCACAATGTCACAAGGACCTAGATATGTAAAGATACTGCTATCATCCAGTGAAATAGTTAGCATTGTGGTTAAGCACATGGACTCTAAAGCATTAAGCACTCTTAAACCAAATTGCCTGAATTCAAAACCACCTATTTAATTTACTGGGTACATGACTTTTGAAGTTACTTAAAATTTGTGTGCTCAGTGGTGATAATAGAACCTTTCTCAGAGAGTTACTTTGAAGTTTAAATGAGTTAATAGCATAGATGCTCCATTAACCAGAACTCAAGCAACAGGTACTCTCAAGGAACCAGAAAAATGTTTTTTTGTCCATCTTTTGAGATATTGCTGATTACTTAAGTGCCAGTTAACAGAGAGTGTAGTAACATTTATCTGGCACCTACTAATCCCCTTGGGTGCCGGTTAACTAAGAGTATACTGTATATCTAAAAACCTAAAACAATATCGAGCACAATAAACAAGGTATGTATTAGCTATGATTACAATAGAATAATTTATGGTATATTCTGGGAGCAAGGAGAAAGAATAGGTTAATATAGTTTGCAACGTGAAGTGCTGGACTTTATAGAGCAATGGGGAGAGATGGGTATTAAATTATATGACTATTAATAATGGAGACCTCAATCAAGGGGCACTCTTACATTCTATCATTCCTCGGTGGTTGCCTCAAATAGGAAGTGACATGCCTTGCATCTCCAATAGTCCCAGATAATAAGAGGCTGTCACAACCCAGCCAATGAAAACCTACTACACTTTGAACTTCCAGTTTCTTCCAATTGACTGTTTATACCAGCTCCTTCAGCTTCCTCTTTCCTCTATAAAAGAACGTTTCTCTTTTCTCTGGACTTGCTTATGATTTTACCATAGCTTGAATGTCCCTAGTTGTAATTCTCTATTATTCCTGCATAAACCCATGTTTGCTGGAAAATAACTATTTTTAAGGTCAACAATTACATCTGAGGGACTTTACAGACTGTCAGTTTTTAGAGAAAGTGGTCTGAAGGAAACCTGTTCTTTTTTTCTTTTTCTTTTTTTTTTTTGGATAACTGATCTTATTTATTTGTTACTCCAAGAAAATCACATTTTTTAAAAAGATTTATTTATTGTTTTTGACAGAGAGAGAGAGAGATACAGTCAGAAACAGAGAGAAGGGGGAGGGCCCAGAACAGTCTCCATAGTTGCACATCATTGGTTTTTCCACATAGTTTCATTCCACCGGTGGGTGGGGCTGCACAGGGCAGTAACTGGGCCGGGGTCTTCACCCCTGGCACATGGGTCCGCACAGGCTGGGACCAGGATTTGATCCTCGGTTCCCGGGGCTGCAAAGAGCGCCTAACCCACTGAACGATCCAGGCTTCCCGAAAATCTTATTTTTGACTGGACTCAGACTTAAAGGTAGAAGCTCTCAGAGAGGACAGCCTGTGTCTCTTGGCAATCTGTTCCTGGTGTTTTTCTTTGGCCTCCTTCATTCTCTTGCTCAAAAGCTTAGGATATTCTGCAGCCTCTTCCTTATTTTTTATTTTTCTTTTTTTAGTGCGCTGCTTCTTCAGAGCAATACGCTTACATTTGTGTGGCAAGACACATGGAGTAACAAGATGCTGAATCTTGGGTACTTTGGTCCTAGGTTTCTTATCTTCTTTGTTCAGAGGATTTCTCACAATATATTGGTGGACTTCAATCTTCTTGAGAGAGATTGAAAAATTTGCAGATTCTGCTAGCTGTTTTGGGCCTTAGGCAATGAGACACAGTAGTACCAGGAAGACCAGGAATATCTTTCTCCCCTTTCTTTATAATGACCAAGTTGAAAACACTTAGATTGGCATCCACAATGCAACCCCCGAACAGATTTACGCTTTCTTCAATTCTCCTTGGTATGTAACTGTGCCCGGGCAATTGTGCCCTGTCCAGCGGGGCACGACAACGTGGCTTGAGGGGGAACCTATGAAGGACAAGAGACAGGAGACATGAAGAAATGGAGGCAAGACAGGATTCTGATCAAGCCTCAAAATTTTATTTCTGTTACAGCGGTATACATACAGTAGGGACAAAGGAGAGCAGGGCTGTCTGCTTAGTGAGGTATTTGTCAAAGGGTGATTGGTTGTAGGGTAAGTGGCAGCTCAGGATTGGTGGAGGATTCGCGGGCTCTAGCGGGCAGTCCAAGCAAGGGAGGGGTGGGCTATGTGTGGGAGATACTATTGAGTAACAAGTTATCTTTAACTTCAGGCCAGACTGCAAGGCTATCTCTCAGGATGG